>NW_023590811.1:0-63887 GCF_014843425.1 Jatropha curcas
CAAAGGGTAAAAATGAGTGGCTAGCCTTTACTTGATGGGCTATTGTTCCCTGCTACAGACATCAAAAGGCGAGTTTATGGCGTGCTGTCTTAGGTCACCAAGAGGATGTGCAGGATTCCTGCGGTTGTTGAAACCCATCTCTTCTCATAGCTGCCTCCTCTATGCGTCGCAGCAGGATGCCCATAATGGTTAGTATTTTCTCGGATTTGCCAACTGTTGTTAATGCTTTGTTCATTCGACCTTTATTGATTATTTTTTGGGAGTTTGATCTATATTGTCTGAGACTTATTAAAAGTATTTAGTGACAAACCTGGATATTAGAATTGGATGGTGCCGTAGGCATTGAATGAGAAAAGCTCACTCTATTGCAAGGCTTCTCTTTGAGTTTTAGTCGTAGGATTCATATTTTAGACTTTGATCCTTGAGTTTTTGTTACACAGTTTTCATAATGGGCAATACAACTAAGTATTTTTCTTACAAAAAAAAAAAAAAAAAAAAAAAAAAAAGAAGAGACAAAAGTAATTGTCTCTCAAAAAAATATAAAAAAGACTCACCACTTATTTTAAATGGTAATTTTAAAAGTTTACAAGTACTATATTTCGTATAAGTATAAAGGTAAAATTTTAACATGAATTTTTTTTGGATATGGGCACTAAATAGTAATGTGACAGATTTTTAAACCAGATCTTCCAAGGTAGCTTAACTCTATGATATCCTATTTCCACTTCCATTGGAGAAGGCAGAATGCCTCAATTTTTTTGTAGAGACTAATCCTACCCCTGCCTCATAAAGAATTGCAGACAATTCATTTATATTACCAAAGACGAAATGAGTCAATATTTTTTAGATGCCGTGTTCAAATAAAAAAAAACATATAATATTATTTCTTTGTTAATTTTTTACTAATTAATAAAGTATGCTGTTTTATATGTGTCCAATGTATTAAATTCACACTTAATTTACATAAAAAAAAAAAATTTTTTGTTTGGCACTGTTCAACTTTTATGTTGCATCTATCGAAACAATTCAACTTATAAAATTTCTATATTACTTCATTTGCAAAAATTAATGTTCTATTGAAACTCAATCTTATAAATTAGGATCAATTAAGATACCTATTTAAAAAGTTGAAAAAAAGTTGTTAAAAAAATATTGTTTCAAAAATTATACTCAATACACATTAAGTGGAATATTTTGCAATAAATATTCAAAGACAAAGCCAAAAAACGTATTATTACCGGGTATTAGAGAATGGTTACATATTATTCAAATTTTCGTAACTTCACATGAATTTATAGGCTCAACTTGTAAAATTTAAAATTCACAATAAGTTTTTTTGAATGGAGGTAAATTACATTAAATAAATTTATAAGGTTTAAATACATGGCTCAGCGGATTAGAAGCTGTTTTGACAAAGAACAATGCTCATTCAAAAAATGATTTTCTAAGCTAATGGTTTCAAAACTATTTATCAATCTAATGTTTGTTTCCGTAAACATGGAGAGAGAGGAGTGTGTACTTGAAACCACCACAATAAAAAAAGTAACAAAAGTAGTTGATAAGCAGTTCGAGCAAAAACTAGTTCTATGAAAAACAAAAATTTTTATTTTGTATTGAGGACTACCAATCAATTTGGTGATTTTCAATATAAAATAAAAATTTTAAGAAATTATCAATTTGTCTTTTCACTGAAAACACACAATTCATTTGGTGGTTTTATTGTAGATTACGGGAGGATCACTAGTCAACAAAAAGTACATGAAAAATAATGTGTTTATTAAGAGTCTTACCAAATTAATCAGTGGGTTTTCAATTAAAAAAAAATATTTTGTTTCACTCCAAATATTTTTTTTTACCAAAACACATGTTGATCTAGGGGTTTTGGTGCATATCGTTTTGCATTGACACCGGCTTGTTATATATTTTTGGTTGCCAATTCTTTATTTGGACAAGCCAATGACATTCAAAAAACTTAAGCGTGATTGAAAGGATGCAAAGAATCAGGGGATTCGATTCCTTATAGCTATACCTATCCCTTTATTCCCTTACTCAAAACTTTCTATTAAAGAGGAGTTCACATATATCCATAAGCACTCGCATACCACGAACACTCAAACTACCACAGACCACTCGGATCACTTAAAACTCGTTCAGCACAAATAGTTTCCAAGGCATTTTTCATAGAAAAAGAAAGGAAAGAAAACCCCATCAAAAAGTGTCGATTAAGCGTTAAATAATTTTTTATATTTTAGTTTTTTATTTTTTAGTAAAATTTTTTTTTAATTTCATTTCTAATTAAATAATGCCTTGTTAGATTTTTTTCTTGTAGATTGCTTTTTTTTGCTCCGAGAAATTGGCATTTGGGCTTAGTTTTTCTTCTTAAAGTAATGATATTTTATTATATATAAATATAAATAAATTTTAAACTTTATTAAATAAATTTAAAAGACATAATTTTTAAAAATAATAAAAGAATTCAATAAATTTATTTATTTGTTGGAATAAACATGAATATTATAATATAATATAGATAATAATAGATGAAATATTTTATATAAAATGATAGATCATTGCTTATATTCAAATAAGATTTATTTTTTAATGTTGTATTTCTAGAATAAGTTTTCTAGTAGATTGTGAATATTTCTAGTATGAATTTAGGGATATTAATTTTCTAGAATGTTAATATTTTCTAAGAGTTATGATATTTTTAAGTGTTGTACTTACTAGATGTTTGAGAAAATTTTTTAGTGTGATGTTAATATGTATTTAGTATATATTGCTTGACTATTCTTGTTAGTTACGGTTACTTTTCTGATTTGCATTCATATTACAACACTCTTTCTTTCTCCATATTAAGGAACAAAGCATTAGATTAATAAAATAGTTTTTGAAAATGACATTAAAGAGATTGGGAAAAACGTATTTTGTTTTGGGAGGAGCATTGTATTTTTGTCAAAAGACAGGGGATTTCTTTTTTGTTTTTTTTAATAAGGTGGAAAATGGGATGAGATTTTTGCAATTCTGGTTAGGTTTCGAGCGGAGGATAAGGACAAATTTAACAGCATGGATCCGCCCCTTGTCAAGAAGGCTAAAGGATAACAATTTTTCCCGGAAGAAAAACCCCCCCGTACGACATCGGTTTTCCAGTATTTAAAATAAGTAAGGTGGAATAAATAGGGCATAACAGTTATTTTTATTTATTGCATCGAATTTAGATTTAAAGATTTAAACACTCAATACATGATTACGATGTAACTAATATTTTAAAAGATATTTAAAATTAATTATGTTCTTCAAAAGAAAACTATATATACCTTCCTAATTGATAAATTAATAAAGTTATAGTTAATATTTAATATTAATTATTATATTTTCTATAAGTCAAAATAAAGTAATGTTTTATAGACGTTTTTACTTATTTTTATTTTTATATTTAAAACGAGTTGGATTATTTAAAAAGAGTAATTTGTAATGGGAATTGAGATTAGGTTGGGTAATAAGCATTAATTTCTGAAGATGGAATTTTACCAGATTATTAATCAGGTTCGTTTGATACATTTTTAAGTGGTAATGGGACCAGCTGCCATTCCAGGCCAGGACGGTTCTTTCTTCTCTCGATCTTTTGGTTATTTAGTCAAACAGTACTATATAACATTGGCTCGGCCCAACTTTTTCACTGATAACTTTCCCGAGAAGAAGAAGAGGAAAAATAACAGAAGGAAAAAATACTACAGAGTAGGATTGGCTGCTAGCAGGGTGTTGGTTGTCTTTGATAGAATTGTGGATCTCTTAATAGAACAGACCAGACTCCATAAAATGGTAGTTCTTTAATTTTTTTTTTGCGATTTTTCTATCGGTTTTCTTCTCTTTTTCATCTGTTCAAGTCCATATAAAAAAATTGGATCTAAAATATTAGTCGTATCTTTGTGATCTTTTACTTGTTCTTGTATTCCATTTCCGAATTGCTTAACTTTTAAGCCAGTTTGAACGGCGAAAATAGTTGGGTTGCTTTGCGAATCTTGAGTTGTTGATGTTTTTTGATTTTAAAATTTATGATATTCGTAAAATTGTGCTAATTGGTGTAGAACTGAGAGATGGTTAAGCGTATTAATTTTATTGCGTTCTTTGTTTAACTCGTTTCCAATGGACGAATTTCAAAAATTAAAAAATGAAAAAAAAAACCCATTTGTTGATTCATAGTCAAGTCCATAAGATTAGTTTGGTTTCTGTGCATTGGGTATTGCTGGAGTTTCATTTTTCTACAAAGAGTCTGTTCTAAATCTGTTATTTCATTTAGGTGTAAAGAACTTATTTCCTTTAAGCTGGGTATTAGTTAATCGACTTTGAATAAAAAATGAGAAGGAAGAAAATAATAGTCTTTACATGTGTGATTTTACCTTTTAGAGTAGACGTGTCCAATTCAAATATGAATTATTATTTTTTGATTATACATATGTTCTAATTTATCTTTGAAATGGCTTTACGAATTTATGTCATTGATTTATTCGTATTGGCTTTTGGATTTAAGAATAGTAAAAGCAATAATGGTTTATGTTCTGCTGTGTTCTAGATTCATTTTTGTCCTTCTTATTAGTCGACAAGGAAAAGTGAGGTTGGACAAAATTGGTATTCAGACTATTCACAGAAGGAAAGAAAACTAAAAGGGTAATGACTAAGGACTTTTTTTGTTCTTTCATATCTTTCCATTAGGTATCCCCAAATTTTTGAAATAAATATCTTTTAAGTGGCCTTCAGAATGATGGGACGAGAGTTGGTTGTGCTTTAGCGGGGCAAATATCTTTTTTGAAAATTCTTCTTAACGATGTGAAGTGTGGCGAAACATCCTTTTTTGAAAATTCTTTCTAAACAATGTTTTGTGCTTTTCTTAACGCATTGAATGAAATATTGTATTTTTGTGTGGATGAGTAACACTTTGTTGAAGGTGGTATTCTGAGCTTTGAGTGGGGTGAATATCTGAGTCGAGGGCCCAAGCTGGTTAATTTGTTTGAATGGAGAGGGCTATTAAAAGTTGTTTATAAAAAGGTAAGTGTAAGCGAAGGTATGAAGCACTACCTTTCGCCCGTTATGTAGAGGAGGTATGTGAAGTATGGTTTTGTCCATTAGTTGGGGTTGATGCAATGTGTTGCTTCCAATGCATAAGCAGGGTATCTAGCCTATATTTTCGTGCATGTGCATTTGATCAGGATGACAACGAATTAGAAGGGTCCTTGAAATGATCCATCATTATGTGAGGAAGAATTTATGGATCGGATACTTTGGCGAGTGTGAGTGAACGGTGAAAAAAAGCGTTGTTTCCACTCATTTTCATTGAGGGCTCTTAAGTGTTTCTTGGAAATATGATTTTTCATATTTGCGTCAAATGTTTTTTTGTAAGAAAATATTTTTTGATGGAAGATGGAATGTATTTTATGAAGTGGTTGTGGTGTATGACGCAATAATTGGACCCGGGGAATTGTTATGTTTGTTTATGGATGTTTTGTATTTGTGTGTTTTGAGGATATGTATAGTTTTACAAATATAAGAACTTGTGTGATTGGTGATTTGCCACCTATCTATATGAGAGAGAGAGACAGAGAGAAGACAAGAAGATGTGGGTTGTTGATTTTGGTGTTTGAGTCTTTTGATAGAGAGAGAAAGATGTGATGGTGAGTTGATCTTTGAGGATGAGAGAGAGAGAGGAGAGAGGAGAGTGAGAGAGAGAGAGAGAGAGAGAGAGAGAGAGAGAGAGCTGTTTACAAAAGATGTGGGTTGTGATGGTGTTGATCTTTGATAGAGGCTTATATGAACTCTAAATGGTGAGTGGCAATCAGTGTGATCAGTAATTGATGGACTGGCTGTTATGTGCTTATTTTGTGGGTATTTGCGTCTTTGTGAGTATGCAGAATTCTTGGAAATTGAGTCTTGTTTTTAAAATGGAATGTTATTTCTTTGAAAATGACCATGTTTTCTTAAAAAAAAAAAAAAAAAAAGGGCCATAGTCCTACATTTTGATTTTTTTGACAATTGATTTATGCTTCCATGCAGGTTTGTGAGTTGGATTTGATCTTCAACTTCCATAAGGTATGCTTATTGTCTTCCAATCAAGATTTGCTCCATCTTCTAACCTCCCCTTCCTTCTTTAACTTAGCATTGGAAAGTTAAATTTAGTATATGGTTATTATTGGTAATTATGTTACAATTGGTTATTATATATGCTTCAGTAATTAAATTAGATTATTAATTTTTATTTTGTGTACATGGATGTTCAATGTTTTTTGCTTAGTTGTTTGCCTCTTTCATGTGAAAGGCCTACTACATATTGGATGAGCTTTTGATTGCTGGGGAGCTCCAGGAGTCGAGCAAGAGAACAGTTGCCAAGCTAATAGCTACGCAGGTATAACTCTTTTTTCTCACATTATCATAAATTTTAGCTTCTTACAGGTTTCTGAGTGCATCATTCATTGAGCTGTAGGATTCATTGGTGGAGACTGCAAAAGAGCAGGCCAGTTCCATAAGTAATATTATTGCCCAGGCCACCAAGTAAGATATGAAAGAGCAATTGTATTTTGTATTCATTGACTTTGAGGTGCCCTGCTGCCAATTGTTGATGTTCATTATAATTTTTTCTTTTGATCTGTGAAATATATGTTATGCATGTATTTTACTATATTAGATAGCATTTGTGATTCACCTAAAACTTTATGTCAAATGTGATTCATATTCCTTATATTAGGGCTTTTATCAACTGAGGCTGATTACAACTTAAATGCATTGTGAAAGTGTGAATGTTGTTGGCAGTGACATTTTTTAAGTACTAGAACAACTAATTAAGTAGAAGCTAACCCTATTGTTAACACAGATTGACGGAACATTTAGGTTGGATTCTTAAATTTCTTCTAGATGAACTTTCTTCACCCAAATTTCCAACAATGGTTCATCAGGAACGAATGTTTTTTTTTTTTTTTTCCATGATAAGTTGTTTTCTGATGGGTTAACATTTGTGTTGTTATGATGGGAAAGTTGGTTTCGCCAATGTGCTGTTAGTGGTTGCAATGGCAATGACAGTGGCATTACTGCTTCCCAACCCCAATAAAACTAGTAAACTAAGGCTCCATCATAGGATCCTGAAGGATGAAATAAGGCTAAATCAGTTCCCTTATTTATGTCTTTTGTGTTGTTTGATTTGAAGCAGCATGTCTCGGTCTTAAAATGCACTGTATAACACATTGCTGAGAGTCCAGAAAATGGTACTGTGTAGTGTTAAGCCACCTCATTGAATATATACTTCCCCGGCTAGTTGGAGTGCTTGTGGCTTGCTGTTGGATGTAATATATAAAATGCTCTCATCCAGCTGAAGTGGACGACATTAGGTTATCAAAATCGACTTTTTTTTTTTTGTTATTTGTTTAAAATTATATGTATCTTTTTGCTCCATAGGAATATTTTCAATTGCCTTTGCGATTCCTCAAGGAAACACATGGATATTTATGCCATTGGAGTCATTCAAATGTCAGGTTATATTGTTGCATACTTGCATTATAGGGTTTCCTATTTCTCCTAGAATCTAGTTACAGAACCTGTGAGGCTATGGGTAGGATATTCTGGATAATACGAGAAACGAAGTTGAAAATATGTTGAATCATATCAACATAAAGCTTAGCTAGGTGGCATATAAATTTGATTGACTGAATCGAGAATTGTAAGTTAGATGTCTACATTGACAGAAGCAGTCTCGGGCTGGCATATACTTGCTTCTTGTAATATTTAAGTAAAGTCCAGAGTGAGGCTTCTAAATTTTGAATCCCTAACCTGACTGGTAAAGTGAATTTTCTTAATCTGTAAGCGGGTTCGGTGCAAATGGATTTTCCTAATTTGTGACTCTGTTCAGTGCAAAATATTCTACGGATTCGGCGTTCTCATATTCCCAATAAGGAATTAAAAAAAAAAAAATTGTAAGAAGAAATAAATGGGCATATTCGGTTTTCACGAAAACTTTAAAAATAATATGAAGTTCTATTAAAAATTCTTTTTTGTTAAAAAAAAAATTCTGTTACTGAATCTGTCAGGCTTGTTGGCAGACTCAGTGGCAAATGTTTTCTTTTTGATATCGATTTCGTGTGCCCAGCAATAATCTTTGTTTATTTTTATTTTTTCACTCTCCACTGAATCTGTTATGCATAGAGGCAAATTGTCGGAGAGAGAAACGGATTTATCACAAATAATTCTGAGAAATATAACTTCAACTCTATTTTTGATAAATCAATATTTCTAGCTTTTAGTGTTTTACTGAAGATGTTATCGGATTTTGTATGATGTAATCAACCATATAATGAAATGAGTATTACATTATATAATTGATTATATTATTTGGTTAGACATATTTTTTAATGGTGTAATGTAATTAAGATTATATGTGTAATCTTGATTACTTAAATTGATGGTCAATTACATCAATTAAATGTAATATCAATTACATTAAGGTTATTTAACACCATTCAAAGTTATTTAATATTACCGCTTCACCACCACAATTACCATCACCGTTCAATGCCACCGCCAACACCACTGCTCCATCGTCACAATCACCATCACAACTCCACCACCACCACCACCGTTGCCATTCCACTATCACCACCGCCGCTCTACCACTACCACCACTGCTTCATCACTACAACCATTTTCATTGCTCTACCACCACTTGAACCACTATGAGGCGGTGGTGGTGGAGTGATTATGGTAGTGATGATGGTGAAGTGGTAGTGGTGGTAGAGTGACAATGGTATGCTAATTACATTACATATTTATAAATAAATATAAAAATAGAATAGTTATTACATTCCATAAATTTTTTTCAATTATATTATCAAACATAGTAATGGAATCTTAATTACATTTCATTCTATTACATTTTTCATTACATTATATATTTGATTATATTACATTGCATTACATTAAACTAAACATAGACTAAGACTCAAATTACTCAGCTTCAGCTCCGCTTGAAAATTTTAAAAAAAATGCATAATGGTACAAAAGAAAATATCAAAATTGATAGAGCAAAGAAGTAAATACCCATAAATAAAATAATTAAAAAGTATAATTCTTTAAAATGGAAAAAAATTGAAGAGTTTTATTGTAATGCAATAAATTTATTATTCGTATTATTAATAATTGCATAAAAAGAAAATAAAGAGTTCTTTATTAATATAATAAATTTATTATATAATTGTTAATTATTGGTAGAAGAAAATAAAGAGTTTATAATTTAATTTCTTCAAATTAAAAAGTAATAAACAAATGTTAGGAAATAAAAAAATGCCATCACATATATTTATATAGAGATAGATCAGCTTCAACCATTTATATAAACATAAATATAGTTATTTATAAGAAAAAATAAATAAATGCGCCCTGAGTTATGATTGAATTAACTTAATGAAAATTTATATTTTCAAAAACTAATTAGCATGTCTCTAAATATGATTTATTAATATTTTGGTCCTTCATTACAAAACGGAAGAATCAAAATATTAATAGAAATTATAAAAAAAGAGAGTAAAGTGATAACCAAAATCAAGTTAAAGACCTTATACTTAGTTTGATAATAACTTATAAATCAATTTTTCGGTTAATTGACAATTAAAATAGATTATTTTGGATGAAACGACGAACATGTTAACAGAATCATAAGTTATTGAGTTCATAATTAGTTTCTAAAATAGATGTCTGCATGTATTAATTGAATTACTACATCCGTTCCTAAACAATTGTCACATTTTGAGAAAGTAATATATTTCAAAATATTTGTCACATTTGTAGTTTTACGGTCCATTTAGAACAAATGAATTATGGTTATATAATTCATTTATAATTGAATTTCAAGTAAATTTTGTTTGCAAATGAATTTGTCATGTTTAATATGCTACAATTTAAAATAAGAAATTTAATTAAATTCTATGAAATTATATTTAGAATAAATTATTAAATAAAATTCATTTGTCTTCATTTCTTATAACACCTTGACATAATAATTTGACAAAAATAAATAACAAACATTAAATACATTTGTTATGTATAATATAATAACTTGTCTTTTTTTTTTCTTAAAATGCAAATAATAAATTTCATATAAATAACTACATTAATATTCCACGCTAATTATATAACCAATAACATTCATCATGATAATTATCTTTTATTGAAATAAAAAGTTTTGTTGATTTAAATAATTAATTTGAAAATTTAAAAAAAAATAAGAATGTTACTATTGTTTTAAATATCATTTGAAAATAACTGTGATATTTAGTTTCTATATTTTGATAGTAATAATAACTAACATTGTTACTGGACTAAAAAAAAAACGTTATTACTGGTTTGAAATTTTCATAAAAAAAAAGTAAAAATATAAACTAATGTTATTATTGGATTTAAAAAAAAAAATAATATTATCATAGTTTGGAAATTTTCAAAGAAAATAAACAAATAGGAAAAAAAAATTTTAGTTTATAGTAGAGAGTAATTTTGTCAATAACATTTCAATAGTTAATTTTGTGAATTCCATTTACACATTCCATTAATTTTAGTAGAATTTGAGTTAGTCATATCTAATTCTATAAAATTCAATTCGTTGAATTTAAATATGTTTTTTTTTATTCCAAACATAAAATTATGTGGAATTCATTTATTTCAAACAGGCTCTGAAGAAGTAATAATTCTTTTTTCATATTTATCCTTTGTATATGACCGACAATTATTGTTTCAATTCTTTAAAAATTTGGAATGTGTTTACTTATATAAAATAAATTTCTGTTTTTTATTTTCTATTTTCTAAGAAAATAGTTTTCTTATAAAATGGACAATAAAAAACAAAAAATGGAAAATGCATTCGCTTGGTAACAATAAAAAGTCACATTTTAATCAAACTTCATAAACATTATTCAAAATTTCCATAATTAAAAGAAATAAAAATTTATAAGATAAATTTAGAAATTTTTTATGTAAAATTTTTTTAATTTTACTATTAGTTATTTAAATAATAATATCATTTTTTATCATTTTGCAAAGTTTTTTAAAAATAATGGATTTAATATATTTGTAATAATAAAGCTAATTATTTATTAAAACATAATATGAATTTTTATGTTATTTAAATATTTTCTATCATTAAAGCATAATTTTTATTATGAAATGTCATTTAAAAAAAAATGAAAAAAATGTCTTTTGTTATAAAGGAAAGCTCTAATAAAATCTTAGTTAAATTTTAAAAAATTGAAAAATTATTTTCTAGCTTGAACACAAAATTTTGTTTTTCAATTTTCTTGAAGACATTTTTTTAGAAAAATACTTCAGTTTTCTACAAGTGAACACACTTTTAGTGTTTGGATATATTAAATTAAGAGTAACATAGTTAATTTACTCAATAATTTATTGTAATTTACCCTTTTAGTGTTGGATAATATTAAATTTAAGAGTAACATAAGTTAATTTACTCAATAATTTATTGTAAGTTTAAAATAAAATTTAATGGTTTTTAAAGTTTCGTGAAAATTTTAAAATGTAACAAATCTATACTAAATACATATAAACTATGTAAGAAAATAATGGAGGAGAGAGATATAAGGACGGGAGATATACTTCAGTTTTCTACAAGTGAACACACTTTTAGTGTTTGGATATATTAAATTAAGAGTAACATAGTTAATTTACTCAATAATTTATTGTAATTTAAATAAAATTTAATGGTTTTTTAAGTGTCGTGAAATTTTAAATGTAACAAATCTATACTATATACATATAAATATGAGAATAGAGGAAAATAACGAGATTTTCTATAGTAGCCTTAATTTAATTAAAAATTCTTAATATATCCCTTTAGTTAGATTTTTAATGCATTCTAATTTGAAAAAATAAGTTCATTTTTCCTTTTGAAAATCCTTTTAGTTATATTCTCTTGTGCGTTTTACATTGAGAAAAAACATTCTATTTATCCTTTTGAATATCCTTTTAATTATATTTTTATGCATTTTAATTCAAGATATATGTATATTTATATTTCTCTATTTGATCTTGCAGTATTATTGTCCAATAATTTTTATAATTAATAATTTTGATATTTTTAATTATAGGTTCTCACGTGATACTGCTTTTTAGGAGGTATATCGAAAACCTTAATTTTAAGTATTGAAAATAAATGTTAAATTCTTCTAATTTATTATATTCTGAATTTTTTGAAATATAGTTAAATAATTTGCTATTAGAGAGTTTATTAGTTAAATACGATAAAATTAAAATAAAAAATTTTAAATATATTATTTCTCTTTGATTTACACGTATTTGAATTATTTACAATTTATTGTTTTTTAAATTTTTTTATAATTCTAATTCAACAAAAACAATAAAAGTATGGATTATAGTATTTGACTAATATAGGCTCTAAAAGTTTGAATTAATAAAAAAATGACTATTTAGGCATATTTGCTACTATTTTTGTTTTTCAGCTTTTTTTTATATTAAAGATGAAATAAAGAGAAAATTTAAGAGCTCTTTTTTTATTCAATATTTTGTTCTACTTTCAAATTTGATTTAATTTTCTAAGATTTAATTGGATGTATTTTTAAAAATAATTTTTGGAATAGATATAAAGATAATTAGACCTTTGAAATTTTAATTTTTGACCTTTGAATTTAAATTTTTTTTAAATAAATATATATGAACTTAGAAAATTTTGTAATTTAATCTCATTTATATATATTAATAAAATTTAAAGAAAAGATTTTCCATATCAATATTGTTGTTTGCATATCGATCCGTATATGAAAGCTGAGAACTTTAAACAATTTAATTTTTTAGATTTTGGTATAAAAGATATGAAGTCCAAAATATTACAAACTATTAATAAAATTTTAACTACATCATATAACAAAATAATTGATGGCAAAAGGATCAAATTTATATTTTTATGTTGTGTTATATAGAGCAAGTCTTGGATTTATTAGATTAATGTTATAAGGTTTTGAATTTAATCTCATTTATATATATTTATAAATTTAAGAAAAGATTTTCCATTATCAATATTGTTGTTTGCATATCGATCCGTATATGAAGCTGAGAACTTTAAACAATTTATTTTTAGATTTTGTATAAAAGATATGAAGTCCAAAATATTACATACTATTAATAAAATTTTAACTTAACATCATATAACAAAAATAATTGATGCAAAGATCAAATTTATATTTTATGTTGTGGTTATATAGAGCAAGTCTTGATTTATTAGATTAATGTTATAAGGTTGTCAAATTATAAAATATTTTATAGTATGATAAATGTAAATTTTTAATTAATTTATGTAATTAATTAACAACAAAATTATATTTTTTTATTTAAGAGAGAAATAATATTAACAAAAATATTATTTTCTTTTCTATTAGATGTTATATTGGAAATATTTGTTTTAATCTAAATAACAATTTATATTAATATTATATAAATAAAAAAATTAAAATAAATATATAACAAAAAAAATCAACGTACAATGGAAACCATAAAACAACTGGTACTGAAAAATAGTGGTATTACAAGTTAGTGATGAATTTATCTTTTCTCGTTATTTTATATGGGTTGAAAGGTTTTAACAAATGTTAATCAACACTTTGTTTTATAGCGACCTTTCTAATTCGCAAACTTGTAAATCAAAAGGCCTACCAACTTATTATGGACCGCCACTGCACAGGAACGCTAAAAAATAACGAGTCCCTCGTCCAGGTTGAAATGTACTATTTCCAGATACAAGTTTATACAGTTATACAATAAAACTCTTTTCACTTAACTTGGAAGCAATAAATCCGCAAAAATGGTGTATGTTGTCTACAGTCTTTGAGCACAAACCCTCGACGAATTCACTCAATGGAGGAGAAACCAGCGGGGAGCTCGGCCACGGCGGGTGCCGACTCACCGGCATCAGCCGAGCCAGCGTCGTCACGGAGGCGGGCGGGAGGGCTGAAGAGGAAAGCCAACGCGACGTCTGTAAACAGCTCTTCGTCTACACCGTCGAAACGGCTCACTCGCGAGAAGGCCGCGATCTCTCACCCGCCGATCCACAACGGTGGTCCGTTGACCAGAGCCCGCCAGGGCCCCAACAATTTGGGTTCTTCAGCTTCTGCTGCGGCTGCAGGCGCTGGATTTAAGCTTGAGGATAAGGTTGCTCTGTCTGCGTCGGAGGCTGCGACGGTGGCAGCATTGGAGGAGGAGATAAGTAAGTTGGAGAAGTTGAAAGCATCTATAGAAGCGGAGTTTGAGGGTATTAGATCTAGAGATTCTAATGCTCATGTAGTGCCTAATCATTGCGGTGAGTGGAAGTTTGAATTTTATGTATTTTCCTTGAAAGTTCGTTTTTTTTCTCCTGTTTGGTTTTGGGATATTGTGCTACTATGGTTACTGAATTGTGTTCTTGGATTTGCTTTAGTTGCAGAGAAGTCCCAAATTTGGGTCATGGTTTTTAGGGAATTTCAGTTGTTTTCTCCTCATATGATGTTTTTATCAAACCCTTTCTTTTCCTGTTCTTTTATTTATTTCTTCTACTTTTTTCTTTCCTATATATTTGGATGATGAGGAAACAAATGAAATAAGGAAGTGAAAGTTTATCTTGTTTTTGGGCGGCTCTATTATTCTGTCTTCTATTGAGGGATCAAATTTTCTGTTATTTTGGTTGCCAATGCATACTGCTAGTCAGGTTGGTTCTTCGCTCTATCCAGTAGTATTGGAGTTATTTATTATTTTAATCGTTTTTACTTCTTGCATTTTAGCTTATGCAAGTTGAACTTTTTTCTAATAAAAGATCTTTTGTAGCGGTACATATTTGCAAATACTTAGCTAAAATTTCATTTGAAACTTCTATTTCCATGTGTGTGGTTGATAAAATTGTTAAAGGGCAAGGTTTTTTAGGTTTTCTTGTCAAAGTGAATTTATAAGCAATTGCATGTTTTGCAATTACTGGAAAAGTAACTTAATGAGGCGATGCTGCTTTGTTTTGGATTACAGGTTGGTTTTCATGGTCAAAAATTCACCTCCTTGAGGAGCGTGCATTACCTTCATTCTTTAATGGGAAGTCCCAAACCCGGACACCTGATACCTACATGAAGATACGAAATTGGATTGTGAAAAAATTTCATGCAAATCCAAATGTACAGATTGAATTAAAAGATCTTTCTGAGCTTGAAGTTGCAGACCTAGATGCAAAGCAAGAGGTGCTTGAATTCTTGGACTACTGGGGATTGATTAATTTCCACCCATTCCCACAAATAGATTCTTCTGCCAATGCTTATAGTGATGAAGCAGCAAAGAAGGATTCATTGCTTGAGAAGTTATTTCACTTTGAAACCATTCAACCATCCCCTCTTGTTCTTCATAAGCCTAATCTATCAACTCCATCTGTACCATCTGGGTTATTTCCTGAGTCTTCAATTGCAGAAGATTTGGTGCAGCCTGAGGGGCCAGCTGTTGAGTACCACTGCAATTCCTGTTCAGCTGATTGCTCTCGTAAACGCTACCATTGCCAGAAGCAGGTTGGTTGTTTCCTAGAATTTGTCAGTTATTGCTACAGAAGGAAGAGATACCTTGCTGTACCGAATCACCATCTGGATAGAAGGTTCCTTTCTGAACCACTTTGAGTCTTGAACTCAAAGTAGTATGTAGTCGCGCACAAAGCATAATTTTGTGGAATTTCCCTGTTGGCCAATATTAGATTTATAGTCAAAATGGGTATAGAAATGCATGATAAACACTGTCAGACTATTAATGTTCAGCCAATTGATAGGGTGCGTTTTTATTTTCCTATGCATGGCATGTTTTTTTTTTTTTTTTCATAGTTGTGAGAATTGTATCTCCATACTCTTATCTGATATTTGGGATTTTTTCTGCACATTATAAGGGTTCCTGTTTCTAGGATTGAATTAATAGCCCTGAGATGCTAAGTAATGGTAATAACACCAAACTAACAGATATATCAGTTTGCACTAGTTAATGTGATACTGGTTTGTTGTAGAGAATTGTAATTTTCCAGTTATTAACTGAATATCATCATTGAGAAGTGCTGCTGACCAGTTTCACATATCAAAATCCAGATCCTTTTTTCCCCACTTTTGAGACACTGATATGATGTATATCAAATTATGCCTGAATCATGCTGCTAGTTAGACTTTTAAATTTATTGTTCTGTAATCTGCAGAAGTTTCTGAGAATGGCACTTTTAGAATTTTGAATTAGATAACTCAACATTCGGTTTATAAGTTTTGTATGGATGTCTCTATGCTTTTATTTAGCTTCTTATTCAAACTCAACAAATAAAGGAACCATATAGCATGTGCAAGGAGCAGTGGATTAGAGTCTCTTGTACTTTTTTGTTTGTTTGTTTTTTTGCTTGCAGATGATTCAATGCCTTGAATACACTACTTACTTACATTAGCAGTACGGTAGTGAACAATGAAATTATTTATAATGATATTCGTGTCATAGGAGAATTTGATTGTTGATGGATAAATTTTAGGCGTTTCATTTTCACCATCATCTTCGTTCTTTCTGATTATCCTCTTGGTAAACAGGCAGATTATGATTTGTGTGCTGATTGCTTTAGTAACCGGAAATTTGGCTCAGACATGTCTTCATCAGATTTTATTCTCATGGAGCCTGCTGATCCTGGCTTAAGCGGTGGAAAGTGGACAGATCAGGAGACCCTACTTCTCCTTGAGGCATTGGAACTTTATAAAGAAAACTGGAATGAGATTGCAGAGCATGTTGCCACAAAAACTAAAGCTCAATGTATATTGCACTTTGTTCAAATGCCAACTGAGGATGCTTTTTTTGACTGTGATGATGATGTAGATGGGAGTTCCAAAGAAACTACAGATCAGCCTACAATTGTTGATGATGCATCTGTTCCTAAAGATGGGATTGAAATTAGTGAGGAAAAAACTGGTGCTAAGGAGGACTTTCCTCTGGCTTTGCCAATGGAAGCTTCCAAACAAGAAGATGCAAGTGAACTAAAAGTTGTCCAGGAAACTGCAAAGCTGGGCAATGCCAATGAAGCTATAGTTGGTGAGGAGACTACCAAATCAAAAGATACTAGTGAAGTGAAGGCTGCCCAGCATTTGGGTGAAAATTTGGCAGTCAAAGCTCTCACTGAAGCATTTCAAGCTATTGGTTATCTTCATACTCCTGAAATCCAACTATCATTTGCTGAAGTTGGAAATCCTGTAATGGCTTTGGTAAGTCAAATGTCATATTTGGAAAATTGGGGTATTTCATTCAACATTACAAATATCTACAACCAACATTCAATTTCTCCCTCGTTGGCTGTGAAATTTACTTGGTCGTAATAATACAAAGAGAATGTTTGCTTCTTTTTCCTCTGCTCTTATTTATGGTTTATAGGGAAGTAACAAGATTGTTTTTCTGGAAGATACGCTTGACCAGGCCCACATTCCAGCCAAATTCATCCTCAGTAATGAGGTTACTAACTTGTGCACTGGAATCAAAAACCCATCTTCCATATGCATATAGTTTTTCATCACTGTCGCCTTGCAGACAGTAAAATATCTTATTTGCATTTTCACCTCTAAAATGCAGCTAATATCTCTTAACTTACATTCTATATATTTCATTTATAGGCAGCATTTTTGGCAAGACTGGTGGGAAGTGATGTTTCTACTGCTTCATCTGGCTGCTCTTTGAAATCATTAAGTAGTGATTCTCCAGGCATGCAGCTGGCAGCAAGGCATTGCTTTCTTTTGGAAGATCCACCAGATAACCAGCAGGAACCAGCTGAACCGGATTGGTATGTTAAGTTTTTTCCATGCTTTAAACTCCATGTGGCAACTATTGGGTTTTGTCTCATTTGATAAGAGGTTTGCAGCAGTGCCACTGAAACGGCTAATCAAGATGCTCAAAACTTCAACCAGGAGGGCCAAGCCCAGAAGGGAAATAATGCTGATGGCGGAGAGTTGTCAATTGATAACAGTAACAGGAAAATTGAAGATTCTGCTGCAGAAGAAAAGCAACCTCTGAATTCTCCAAGTGACAAATCCACTGAGAATGTAAACACTGCAAACGAAGCAGGCACTGCAGTTTCTCATGAGGTTGAACATGGTAAGTTGAAGGAATCTAGCGACTCGGTGTTGCAAAAGGAGCCCCAAATAAATGTTTTAAAAGAATCAAATGAGATGCCATCCAATTCCGAGTGTCCACCAAGTTCTACGAAGGAAACAGAAGGAACTTCGACGACTGTGCCTTCTCAGCCTAAAGAGGTTAATAAAGATGTAGAAATGGTGTCTAATTCAACACCTGCTGAAAATGATGAGCCTTGTCCATCAGTTGCATCAGTGCCAGTTGAAGAGGAATCTCAAACTGCAGAAACGTCAAAGGACGTAGATATGATCTCAGACTCTCTGCCTGCAGAGAAGAATGAACAACAGCAACCAGTAAAATCAAATTCAGTACGAGACTCTACCCCGTCTATAGAGGCACCAAAGGATGTAGACATGTTATCTTCAATGACATCAGAATTAAAAGAGCCTCCGCAGCCAGTTGCACCAAATTCAGTGGTTGAAAATGGAGCGACTAAAGGTCTCTCTTTCCCCTCCCTTTGTGTGTTATGCATGTGTGTGTACAGATCTAGTTAGATTTGTGATGATAGAACTTGGAACACTATGAGGCAAGAGAGTAGGTCTATTTTGGTATATAAAGAGAGTAACGTCATTCTTGTGTTCTTCCTCTATGCAAGGACTAATATGAACTTAATTTGAAATTCTAGTTGAGTGTTATCACCCCTCAATTTTCTTACACTTTTTTTGGTTGTTTGCAGCTGAGGACCAAAAAGGCAGTAAAAGAGAGAGTGCTGATTTTAAGCAGAATGATGATAATAGCATTGATAAAGTAAAGCGTGCTGCAGTTTCTGCTCTTTCGGCAGCAGCAGTGAAGGCAAAGCTTCTCGCAAACCAGGAAGAAGACCAAATACGACAACTTGCTGCATCATTGATAGAAAAGCAGGTATTGTCATGCTCTGGGGGCTCTTACTGGTATTGTGTATTGTTGATTGTAGAAATTTGACTTCTGATGGTTCCATTTGTTTCAGTTGCGTAAGCTGGAAACAAAACTGGCTTTCTTTAATGAAATGGACCATGTAATAATGAGAGTTAGGGAGCAACTTGACAGGTCAAAGCAAAAGCTGTATCATGAGCGAGCACAGATAATTGCAGCGCGGCTTGGGCTACCAGCATCCTCATCTAGAGGAATGCCGCCACAATTACCCACCAACAGAATTGCAATGAATTTTGCAAATTCAATTCCAAGACCCCCTATGAGCATGACTTCCCAAAGGCCACCAATTGCAAGACCCATGGGGACATTAGCTCCCACCCCTTCTAATACATTTGTATCAACTACAGCTGGAAGTTCAATTCGGCCTTCTGGCCAGGACAAACTGTCTTCAGTTGGGATGAAGTAGTCTTTACCCAGGAGGCGTGTGAATAGATTTCTGTTGATTTTTATACTCCAGTCAGTTACAAGCATTTTAACAAGTGAGTTTCCTTTTCTGTTCTTATTATATTACGGAACTTGGCCCAGTTTTGATAACTAGTAATCTGGACAGCTGATATGACCTTAATATCCTCCAGTTAGCAACTGATAAAAAGGTTTGAAGAAACATGGAAATATGAGGAACTATAGAAATGATTGTGAACCAGTTGAACCTATTTTGTGCTTCCCAATAGAATAGTTTAAAAGCATGGATGCTATTACTTACTACCTCTGTTCTATAGTACTTGTCGCATTTGAGAAAATAGTTTATTTCAAAATACTTGTCACATTTGTGGTTTCAAAGAGTAATAAATATTTTTTTCCATGTTTGCCCTTTGTATATGACCATGACCAATAATTATGACTTCAATTTAATGGTTTTCTTAGAGAATTAGTATTAAATTAAGGATATTATAGTCAATTTATTCAATCATTTATTATAACTTAGATAAATTTAATGATTTTCTTAAGAGATGTGAAATTCCTAATGTGACAAGTATTATGAAATGAAGGCAGTATTAATCATAGTATATTACTGACTTAATCCAGTATCACATAAATGACCTGAAAATATGTTCTGATTAAAGAGAGCAAATGAAAAATTTTCTAGTTCCAACATAAATTTGTTAACTGGTACCTGTCCCTTTTATGTGTTTTCTGTTGGTATTTAAATGGAGAACATGGTTTTTGATGGATAAGGTCATGCGTGAGGCGCGATATTTTCTAGTGGCACTCAGATCGAGTTTACATTTCCATGCATGTAAGCATAGTCTAATTTGTTTCTTTGAGTGTTTAAATGAAGTCTAAATCTACTCTGTTGATTGTCTTGCATAATCTTAATATATATCTTCTATGTTTTTTTGCTATTACTATTATTGTTATTATTATTTTCATGATAGCTGATTCCTTTGTTTCGCATGTCATTGGCTTCTTAATGTAGAGAGAATTTAATGGTTCACAAGCCGCAGCTTTTACTCTAGCAGTGGTTCCATTAATCTGAAGAAGTTTACACTTAGAGCGCGTTTAGCCGGTACCTCAGCCTTAAATTTATCCTATGAGGAGTTGGCTGGCAATTTTACCAATGGAGTTGTATTGGTCTAACTGGAGGATTATATTCATTGAAGTGGGAATTTTATGGGGATGAAAACCTAACAAATGAAGGCTTGGAATTTTATAAGGTTAGTTATTCATATGTAGACTTGCTAAACTAGTGTTGTGTAGTCTGCCATGGTTGTGTAATATTTTGTTACTATTCCAAGATAGTGGGTCGCCAATTGTAAGAAAAGGCATATTTGAATTAGATGGACGGACTAACATAGATGCTTTCTTTTTTCTCGTTTTTTCAAGCTTATTTAATTCAATCTGAATGCAGAGCAGTTGAAGTCCAACTTGGCACATTCTTGTCTCTCTTCTTTTTCAGTGGTCAAGAGTAACAAGATAAAAATTGCAATTGCAAATTATAAATTTCCAAGTAATATTGTCTGATAATATTAAGTTACTGATATTGCAAGAAAATTCCAAGGGGGCTTATATATATATACTTACATATACTTATGTACGGAACTGTCAATTTCATCATCTTCCATTGGTATGTTTTTGCCTTTTGCCCTTTCAATTTTTTGAACAGAGGGCTTTATAGTCCATATACTTAATATAAATTAATACTATCTCTAATTCATAATATTTGTCACATCTGAGAAAATAGTTTGTTTCAAAATACTCGATACGTTCTTTTGTGATTTCAAGAAGTAATAAATATTTTTTTTCATGTTTGCCTTTTATATATGACCAATAATTATTATTTCAATTTAATAATTTTCTTAGAGAATTAGTATTAAATTAAAAGTAATTTAATCAATTTACTCAATAATTTACTGTAATTTGGATAAATTTAATGGTTGTTTTAAGGAATGTAAAGTTTCAAATGTGACAAATATTATGGAATAAAGGTAGCAATTTATTAATTTGTTTTCTTATTTTTGCATGTATAAAAGTTGTACATTAATGGTTCTTTGAGATTTTCAAAATAGGATGTAGTATATTAATATTTCAGAATTAATT
Source organism: Jatropha curcas (assembly GCF_014843425.1). Next base: position 21,634 of record NW_023590811.1, read on the forward strand.
ATCTTAAGACTTTATTTTTCACTATAATGATATTAATTAGTTACATGGATTATATTATAAAGGTATTGTGGAAAGTGAAAAAATATTTTTTAAAATATTAATGAGACTATTATTTTGTTCAAAAAGGAAATTGAGGCTATAAGTTTGGGAAGCATTTATTGTATCACTTCCATTATGTTAATTTGACACTTTTTGACTCACAACAATATAGTGAAATATTACTTTTTGTTCTATAATATTCGTCACATTGAAATTTCATGTTCCTTAAAAAAAATATTAAATTTGTCCAAGTTATAATAAATTATTGAATAAATTGACTATATTACTCTTAATTTAATACTAATTTTCCGAAGAAAACCATTAAATTGAATAATCATTGATCATATATAAAGGGTAAACATGGAAAAAAAAATATCTATTACTCATTTAAACCATATATGTGACAAGTATTTTGAAATAAACTATTTTCTTAAATGTGATAAATATTTTGGAACAAACCATTTTTTCAAATGTGACAAGTATGTATTTGAATAAACTAGTATTTAAACTATACGTTATACGTGTTGCTTTTTATTGTAGATATTTGTTATTTAATTTATAGTTTTTTATTTTTTATTTTGAAGATGAAAACTTAAATTCATTAATTTGAATTGTAAATGACAACAATTGCTGTGAAATATTACACTACTCTTGAAAATGGGTATATAAATAAGAGGCTATAGCAAGTAAATGAGCCCTGTATATTTGCACGTCTTCTAATCCATCTAACAGCCACATTACATTAGATCTAAAGCCCAATAAAATTTTGCAATTCGTAATAATAGTATTTTAACTTTGAAAAAACTTGAGAAGCAGAATTTAAAACATAAATAAGATTTGAGAGTCTACATAAATGAATCCTGGAGAAAGAATTTGTCTTGTATCCAATGGAGACTGGCTCGCAAAGCTAATGCTTCCACCATTAAAGGGTTTTGACAGAATCAAACAAATCTGGAATGACACTAATGAAACGACCTTTTGCATATTCCAAAACTGCACTGAGACCTGCCATGTGAATTTGATGGAAAAATTCTCCCTTACAAAATAGTTGACAACTTTATGGGTTAGTAGTACCCACTAAGATAACATTGCATGCAGGGGTGGAGGGAGGGGGGATTGGGAGGAGCTCGGGCCCCCAAACTCCAAAATTTTTTTAAATTTGCCTTATAACGTATAAAAAGTTTTTTTTCTTCATTTTGGTCGTCCTAACTTTTGAAAAATTTATTTTGGCCTCCCAAAATTTTAAAGTCTAGCTTCGTTCCTGATTGCATGGTAATATCAAATTTACATGAGCCGTGTTGAATGCGTAAGGGCCTGGATTATTTTTGTAATATTGCCAATCTTGAATCATAACGTACATTGCATGGAGAATCGATATTGGCTGGAAAGAACTATTCTGCCTTATAGCATTGTTTTTTGCTTCCCAGATTTTTCAAAGAATGGCCACCTGCTTGAGTATGTGAAATTGATTTGCAGAAACAACAAAATACATTAAAAACCCATTAAGAGAAATATTATCTTGAGGACCCATAACACCACTCCTTCTCTACACCTTATTTACCGTGCTGCATCATTAAAAGTTATGTTTATATCCTCCTCCACATCACAAAAATGACATGTTTTATCCATCCTCACCCACCTTTTGTAAAGTCTCACCCTAGTGGGAACTACACCTCAAAAAAATTTTCAAAGGAATTCTTTATAGTTATAATGAATTTCTAGTTTTCATAGTTTCTTCAATAGGTCTCCTTGTAACCTTGTTTCTTGCTTTCCAAATTTTTCAAAGAATGGTCACATGCTTGAGAATATGAGATAGATTTGTAGAAACGATAATCTACATTAAAAATTCGTCAAGTGAAATTATCTTAAGGACCCATAACTCCACTCCATCTCCATAGCTCCTTTATTGTGTTGCATCGCAAAAAAATTATGTTCATATCCTCCTCCATATCACAAAAATGACATGTTTTATCTATCCCAACACCTTTTTCGTTAAGTCTCACTCTAGTGGAAATCACACCTCTAATAACTTTTCAAAGGAACTCTTTATAGTTATGATGAATTTCTAGTTCCCATAGTTTCTTCCATAAATCCCCTTGTAACCTCTCTCCACCCCTCCCAAGAAACTTAAACACAAGTAATAACCCAATTTTACACTATAAATCCCTCTTTTATCAAAATGCTAATTAATTTTTCCTCATTGTTCCCCATCCCTAAAGGAATATTTAGAATAACTCTAATATTCATTCACTAAAAAGCTCAATATTTTATTTGCATTTCATTTCCTTCTCTCATTTTTGACCACAAACCCTCAAATTTCTATAAATCTCATTCCTTCTTCCACTTTAAATGAGTCATATTTTGGTATTAAAGGGTCCTCTCCTACCATTATTTTTTTCTCCATTTCCAATACGCTACCAACATTTATACTTTAAAATGTCTCTATCTAGAATAACATTCTTCCAAGTAAAACTTAGTTGCTATCTAAAGGAGTAGATAAGAAATCCCTTAAAGCAAATATTTGGCTTTGAGGATTTTATACAAAAGAGTGTTAGGATTAGAAATTAATCTCCACCCACTTTCACTAATTAAGCATAACTGCATTAAAGCAATGAAAATCTATGAATTCCATACCCCCATCTTTTTAACTCTGGCATATTCTATCCTAAGAGAACCAGCGAATACTTTTCCCACCTCCTCTTTTGGAACCCCACTAAAAGCCTTCATGATGTTTTTGAGTTCATCACTCAAAGATAAAGGAAGCATGAACACACTCATGCAATATGAAGGGATGGCTTAAGCAATATATTTGAGGAGGATTTTCTTTCTAGCTCTAGATAATAGTTTACTGTTTCAATTATTAATCATGTTCCAAAGCCTACACCCAATATAGTTAAATGCTCATTTTTTCTGTTTTCCTATCAAGGAGGAATTATCTAGATACTTATCATTACCTAAAGAATTATGGACCCCTAGAGTATCAGAAATTTGGTTTTGGGAGACCATGTGTTTACATTATTGCTAAATATGATACCTGATTTCTGCAAGTTTACAGCCTAACCTGAAGCATTTTCATACTCCCTCGAAATATTTTTAACATAATTACCCTCTCTTCTATTTGTTTTAAAAAAGAAAAAACAATCGTCTGTAAAAAGTAAGTGAGACATTATAGGACATCTAATACTAGCCCGACTAATATAAATCCTAGCTATCTTTATTCTCAACATCCTTAATAATATGAAAAGACACTTACAATACAAAATAAAAAGATAAAGGGACAATGGATCACCTTGTCTCAACCCCCTATGGGGTGAAACATGACCCACTACCTCCCCATTGCAAACAATAGAGTAGCCAACCAAAGAAACACATAACAACATTGGATCTACATTGGATCTCACCTGAATCGCCCCATCTATCCTCCTGAGGAGAAGTTTGGTTTCAAACCCCGGTTCAAACAGGAGAAGTATACTTAATCAGAGTTACAAGATATTCTCAACAATAAACAACTAGAATATGAAAAATATAATCACAAAAAATCAGCTAATGAAAACTAAAATAAGGAAGACTAAATCAAAGATAAGATGGTGGGCTTAGTCATAAGCATTTTGAAATAGTTCGGTATTACGCCCCAGCAAATTGTGTAGCAGCATCAACGAGACCCAACTTGTTAAAAGTACGTTGAAAAGATGACTTGGGAAGTGGTTTAATAAGAAGGTCAGCTACCTAATCAATTGAGTGTAGGTGAGGAACTTCAATTTCAATATTTTGCACATATTCCCTGACAAAGTGAAAATCAATTGCAACATGTTTCATCTTACTGGGTAGAACTGGATTATGACACACATAGGTGGTACTAAGATTATCACATATGATCCGTGGAACACTGATGGTAGAGACACGTAGTTCATGAAGTAAATTAACTATCCGCTTGACTTCAAGAGTTGTGCTAGCAACAACACGGTACTCTGCTTTGGTAGAGGATCGAAAAATAGCTCTTTGTTTTTTAGAGGACTAAGAAATGGGTGAATCGCCAAAATAGATAACATAGCCTATGGTGGATGTACGGTCAGTTGGACCTCCAGCCCAGTCTGAGTTAGAATATGCAATGAGATGTTTATCTGTGTCTTTGGGTAGTTTGAAACTGTATTTTGAAGTGTGATGCAAATAGCGAAGCAATTGTTTGGCTGCTTTCCAGTGAATTTGACTAGGATCATGCATGAATTGAGACAACTTGCTTACACTGAATGCAACATCTGGTCGAGTAAAAGAAAGATAATGAAGTTTGCCGATCACTCGTCGAAAAAGAGTTCCATCAGTAGATGGACTATTAGAAGCATCCGTGAGGACATCAGTAGAAGTCATTGGTGTAGAGACTCCCTAGCAATCTTGCATGCCAACATCACTTAAAAGATCCTGTATGTATTTTTGTTGAGATAGAAATAAGCCACTTGGAGTAAAGACAGCTTCAATCCCTAAAAAATAATGTAGTGGTCCAAGATCTTTAAGTGAGAACTGAGTGGCCAGTAATTTAATAATCTGTTGAATGCTAGATATCTGATTTCCTGTGATAAGTATATCATCCACATAGACAAAGATATATGCAGTGAAGCCAAACTTATTCAATATAAAGAGAGAAGGATCTGATTTCAATTTGGAAAAACCAATAGTTACCAGAAAATTCTTCAACTCATTATACCATGCTCGGGGCGCTTATTTGAGGCCATAGATTGCCTTTTGTAGCTTGCAAACATGTGTCGGGTGTGTGGGATGCTCAAAACCCAATGACTGGCTCATGTAAACCTCTTCTTCCAAGTGACCCTGAAGGAAAGCATTATTGACGTTAAGTTGACGTATAGACCAATTTTGCTGAGTTGCAATAGAGAGAACAAGTCTGACTGTGGTTGACTTAATCACTGGACTAAAGGTGGAATGAAAATCCAATCTAGGGTGCTGAGTGAAGCCCTTGGCTACAAGCCTTGCCTTGTACCTGTTAACAAAACCATTTGGGTATTATTAATCCGAAATAACCATTTATAATCAACCACGTTTTTAGATGAATCACAAGGTACGAAATCCCATGTCTGGTTTCTGATAAGTGCACTAAACTCTTGCTTCATGGTTGTATGCCGTCAGGGTTGTAGAATAGCTTGCTTGTATGTTCTAGGAATAGGGATCGAGCGAACTGTGGTGTGAAATTGTTTAGGTTTAAGATTTCTAGTTTTGGATCTGGTAGTCATGGGGTGTATTGAGTTCGTGTGTTTGGGATTTGTAGGGATTGGTGGAAGGGTGTTATTTGATGTAGAGGTTGGTGTAGGTAGGACATTGAAGTTTGAATTTGTAGTGGATGGTGATGTAGCAGTTGAATTTGGTGATTAGGTTGGTGGATGGGTTTGTTGATTAGTTGTAGGTAAAGGATTGGAAGTGCAAGTTCTTGATCTCGGTGATGCCATAGTTGGAACAGAGCAAGTGGAACTAGATGAAAGTGATGGAGTCCTAGCCAAGTCTGGAAGATCAAGATTGGATGGAGAAATTTTTATTTTAGTGGGTACCACGTGACTTGGTAAATTTGTACAAAAAGTGGTGGTGGTTGTATCTTTAAAAGTGGAAAAAGTATTTTCATAAGGAAAATTATGTTCAAAAAACAAAACATCCCTAGACAAATATAACTTGGATCTTACTAGATCAAAACATTGATGAGCATAATGTGTGAAAACCCCAAATAAACACAAAGAGAGGAGCGGGGCTCTAGCTTATTTTTTGTATAGGGTCGAAGCCATGGGTAACATAGACAACCAAATACTTTAATAGACTCACATTTAGGAGCATCTTGAAATAAAATTTCATAAGGACTTTGATGATTTAGATTTGGCATGATTAGACGGTTTATGAGATAGACAACTTGATGACAGGCAAAACTCCAAAAATTTCATGGAAGAGAGGCTTGATATAATAGTGTTTTGGTAGTCTCAATTATATGACGATGTCGGCATTCAACTAGAACCACATGTTGAGGTTTATATGGTGGTGAAACTAGATGTTCAATGCCATAGGCTTTTAAATATACAGTCAAGCTTTGAAATTCTCCTCCTCCATCTGTGTATAGAGATAAAATTTTGGTGCCAAAACGTTTCTCCAATAAGGGATGTAGGGATGAAAAAATTTGTACAACTTCTTGTTTGGATTGTATCATGTATAACCACATATACCTAGAAAAATGATCTACAAATAAAATATAGTAGCATTTTTTATTGATTGAAACTGTGGGAGAAGGTCCCTAAAGATCGATATATATTATTTGTAGAGGAGATGTGCATTGTAGACTATTTTCTGCAAATGGAAGACGATGCATTTTATTTGTACGACAAGAATTACAAATAGAAGTAGATGAATCAGTTACTGGAATTGAAAATTTATAGAGAATTTTATTCAAAACTTGATTATTGGGATGACCTAGACGCTTATGCTAAAGATCATGAGACACTGTAAGATTACATTTGGCATGTAGACTTCTTGGAGGCCAATGATAGAGTCCATCTTTACTCTGTCTGTGGACTAGAGGAGCCCCCGTGATCTGATCCTTTACAAAATAATGAAAAGGGAAAAATTCAATTGAAGTGTTATTGTCAATGCAGAATTGAGAGACAATATTAGTTTATTTGTGATGGTGGGAGAGCATAAAATACGAGAAAGTTGAAAGGTGTAGTTTGAAGCATGTAGGTTAGTGTTACTAGTATGAGATATTGGAATTGAGTTACCATTGCCCATGTAAATTTCATCTTCACCGTGATAGTTATGTAAAGTGGTTAGATCATTTGCATCAGATGTGATGTGATGATTAGCACTGTTGTCAATGATCCAAGGTTGTTGCTGTTGAGAGCTGTGACTAGCATATAATGCTTTTGCTTGTAGATGGTCGTGTGACTTTTAGCGACAAACATTAGCAGTATGATTAAAGCGGCCACATAGTTGACATCGAATGAGGTTCTCAGTGTCTTGAGAATTTCTCCTGGAATGCCATTGATTAGGACCATTGTAATTATTTCTGGGTTGTTGAGGACGCCAATTTTGAGTATTTGAGGAACCATTAGACTGTTGATGAAATTGGCGAGGTAAATTGGAAGTGTTGCATTGAGCAATTGCAGTAGTGATATTTGGAGTCTTCTTGGCCTCTTCATTTTGGAGAAAAATTTCATAATCAATAAGTTGTTCATAGAGTTCTTCATAGGATATAAAGGAGGGACGATATCGAATGGCTGCAGTAGTGGGTGTATATTCTGGTCCTAATCCTTGTAGAATCCGACCCATTAAGGCGATATTAGTGAGAGGTTCACATGCAGTGTATACCTCAGCAGCAATTGAACGAATGTCGCGCACGTAGTCGGCTACAGGGCAACCATTTTTAGTTGTACGAGCATGTTGGTCTTGTAAATGAATAATTCGGGTTTAAGATTTGAGACCAAAAGCAGTTTGAAGTGAGATCCATACTTTGTGAGCAGTGGAAGCATTGGTGACAAAATGAGCAAGTGTGAGATCGACAGAGGCTAATATGGCATTACGAACCAATTTATCTTGTTGGAACCATTTCATGTAAGCCAGATTGGGAGCAGTAACATTGTTAACAGTAATTGTTTGTGGTGGGGCAGGGAAGGTACCATCTAAATAGCCATGAACATTATGTCCATACATGAGCATGGAAACTTGGGATTTCCAGGTTGTGTAGTTATCGCTGCATGTGAGTTTGATAGGTAATTGTGAGGCTGGGTTAAATTGCATTATAATATTGGTGCCGGTGGTGTTATCAGAGTTGACAACGTTTATAGTGGACGACATTATGAGATTGGACAGTGTGGATATGAAAAAAAAATTCAACTCGTTGGAGTTTATTAAAGCTCTGATACCATAAAGATAATTGAGTAATGGAGAAGCTTATATTATTCAAAAGTGAATTGAGTATATATAAGCAGTATACTCAATCAGAGTTACAAGACATTCTCAACAATAAATAACTAGAATATGAAAAATATAATCACAGAAAACCAGCTAATGAAAACTAAGAATAAGGAAGACTAAATCAAAGATAAGATGGTGGACTTAGTCATGAGCATTTTCAAACAGTTCGGTATTACTCACAACATGCAACAAGTTTATCTTTAATATTTCTTACTTATTGTAAACTTTCATCAAGATCAATTTACAAAACATATATAAGCCTAGTTTAAAAAATGTACCATAAGAAATTGCATTGAAATGTTCAAACTCCCCGTCTTAGGGGTGAAACCAATGAAACAAGAAGAGACGTCAAATAAACTGATCAAATAATGGCCAAATCTGGACACGTGTATGCTTTCTGGGCGATGGAGAGAAGCAGTAGATGGAGAACGAGAGAGAGAACAAGCACCAAGTTAGATTTCTGGGCATCGGTTTGAGAGGGTTTTCAGTTAGATGAAACTATACCAAAATGGTGAATTTTTGGTTCTTGGGTTAAACTAATCTAAGGTAAATCAGTGGGTTCCGCATAAAATATCAATTTAGTCATTTTTATAGCTTAAAAATTACACTAGACTGTCAATATATCTAAGTTTTTAAATGGAATGCCCGAGATACAAGATTGTTTTAGGTTGATTTTGTAAGAAGTCGCATACTTGGAGGTAATTTTATAGTTTAGCCTTCAATTAAATATTTAGTAAAAAAGTCCAATTGAATTCCTTAAAATTTATTTAAAGTAAATTTCATATTTTTGAATCATTTATATTTAGTCTATAATTATATTTTTGAAATATTTTTTTGGAATATTTTTGAACTATTGGTATTTGGTACTAGGGTTGTTCGAGGATCAGTTTAAATACAATAATTGAACTAAATCTAATGTGTCAGTTTAAAAAATATTAAAACTAAACTAAACCATCAAAATTTTCAAGCTAAACTAGATCTTAGTGACATTTTGATTTACTTGATTCAGTTTGATGGTTTGAGCGGTTTGAAATAAGAAAATTAAACAATTCTCATTCATCTAGTTAACAAGAAAAAAAAGATTAAGATTATGTAATTAAATAGAAAAAAAATATATTAATACAAACTATGACATAAAATACATATGATTTAAATAATTCAAAATTTTTTAAATTAATTTTTTTATATATTTATTCTGAGTATGGTAAAAAAAATATTAATATATTTAATAAAACGTTAATTAAACATTTTATAAATATAAAATTTAAAATTTGACTTATTTTATATTTAGTACTAAAAACAATCAAGTAAAACTATACTTTTACTTATATATAATATAATTTGCACATAATATATACTAGTATTTAACATTTGAATTTTTTTGTCAGATAATTGTATAATTTACCTATTAATATTGACTTATTGTTTATTAGCTATCCAATATATAAATGTACAATAATTGAACTAAATTCTAATGTTCAGTTAAAAAATATTAAAACTAAACTAAACCATCAAAATTTTCAAGCTAAACTAGGATCTTAGTGACATTTTTGATCTTTACTGATTCAGTTTGCGATTGGTTGAGCGGTTTTGAAAATGAAGGAAATTAAAAAAAACAAAATTTTTTCTCCATTTTTCCAATTTTTTTTTTTCTTTAGGTTAACAAGAAAAAAAAGGATTAAAGATTATGTAAATTAAATAGAAAAAAAATATATTAATACAAACTATTGACATAAAATACATATGATTTAAATAATTCCAAAATTTTTTAAATTAATTTTTTTATATATTTATTCTGAGTATGGTTAAAAAAAAAAATATAATATATTTAATAAAACGTTAATTAAACATTTTATAAAATATAAAATTTTAACAATTTTGGACTTATTTTTATATTTAGTACTAAAAACAAATCAAGTAAAAAACTATACTTTACTTTATATATAATATAAATTGCACCATGAATATTATACTTAGTATTTAACATTTGAATTTGTTTTGTCAGATATTGTATAATTTCCTATTAATATTTGACTTATTTGTTTTAATAGCTATCCAATATATACTATATAATATATAGTATATATATATATATATATAGTATAATATAATTATATATATAGTATATTATGCACTAAACCAAAATTTCGATTTTTTTAATTTAATATATGCACTAAACCAAAATTTCGATTTTTTAATTTATAAAAAATCGAACTAAACCATCAGTTATTAAAAAACTGCGGCTTTGAATCAATTTAGATCGATTAGGGTGATTGGATGAACACTTGTATTTGGTACTCTTGTAATTAAACAAAATAAAAAGTATAGAAATTAATTATTTAGTCCATGAGGTATGACGAAATTATTTAAATAGTCCATTCATTTTGGACGAATATCTAATGCATCTTTGACGTTTGCATCTGTCACTCTAGGTAGCCCCTCCGTTCAATTTTGAGGGTTTTTTTCTGTTAAGTCATAAGGGAATGACTTAAACACCCCAGGACAATATGAAAGCCACAAACCTTCTCTCCCTCTCCGCCACCTTCACCATCAACCCCACCCTGCCATCTTCTCCACCACCGCTAAGCTTCCCACACTAGCCCTCTCTTTCCATACTAGTCGACATTACAAACCCTCTAAACATGCAGAAAGGCCATAGCCAATACCAAAGTTGTCGCTGCTCTTTGTGCTACACACTAGCGACATCACTCTTTTTGTGTGGTTGCGTTTTCCTTTTAATTTGTTTTTGCATGATACACTACTGCCACATGGTGGATTGGATTTGGTTTTGGATTGATGTTGACATATTTTACTGATGGATTGCACAATGAAACAGTGCTAGAGTTCTACTTTTGCCTGAAACGCGATTGCGTGTGAAACATGCCAACATGGTTTTCTATGTGCCAGTGCAGACCATGGCGGATGATAGAGAGGTGAAATCGCGGCCCTTGCTGCTGATGGGAAGTGTTTATGAAGAAGCTTTATTTGTTTTGTTTGAGACAATGATCTACAAATTAGGTGATGTTTTGGGTGAGAGCCGTGACGCCATCCGATCACGATATACCAATCTTGAATGAATGTTATAATTCTTTGCTCTATTTTCTTGCTTATGACTTCCTTGTGCTTGAATTTGTGTTTATCGTGTTAATATGCACAATTAAGAGGAGAAAGTTGTACTTAGTCTTTGAGGTCGTTTTGTTCATATCGCAACAAATCTGGTTATTGCCTAAAATTATTAGGAACGAGATTTAGATTTAGCTTGATCATAATTTGTTTTTGTCCATTTGGACGGTGAGTTGTGTAGTGACCATGTAAAGGAAGTAGCTAGAGCGTTTGTGGGGAAGTCAAAGCTTTGCCAAATAAGAAAAAGAAGAGAAGGGAAAAGTGTCGCCAAATAGGAAAAAGAGAAGGGTAAGTTTGTCAATTTCATAAATTTTCTCTCATCTCTCTTCTACTTTTTCCACTATTGGACGAAAAAAATCCTCAAAATTTAGATAGAAAGACTATTTAAATAATTTCATGAGAAATGCGCTGAATATTCATCCAAAATCAATAAATTATTTAAATAATTTCGTCATATTTCAGAATAATTAATTTCTCTAAAAAGTATTACTTCGATTATTAGTTGCACAAGTGATTGGCAAATTATGCCCTTAAACCTGTTACCCGATGTGGACGGACCAAACGGAGAAGCATTCACCGCTTCCGCTCCCGCAACCAAAAAAAAAAAAAAAATTTACCCGATGTGGACTGGACAAAACGGAGAAGCATTCACCGCTTCCGCATCCCGCAACCCAAAAAAAAAGAAAAAGATTATAGAAACAAAATCCGACTGCGGAAAGAGACCATAAGAAAAATATAAATATAAAAGTCTTCTTTCTTCTCAGTATCTCAACAACACATATAAAAAGTCCACACTCATTTCTCATCTTTATTCTCTTCCCTACCTTAGGTTTTCTCTTTCCTCACTGCTGGTTTGCCACACAAAATCCCTAATTGCACAAAAAAATCCCTCATTTCTCTTTTCAATTGCTATATAAGGGTTCCCGCAACAAAAAAAAAAAAAAAAATTATAGAAACAAAATCCGACTGCGGAAAAGAGACCAAAGAAAAATATAAATATAAAATCTCTTTCTTCTCAGTATCATCAACAACACATATAAAAAGTCCACACTCATTTCTCATCTTTATTCTCTTCCCCACCTTAGGGTTTCTCTTCCTCACTGTTTGGTTTGCACACAAATCCCTAATTGCACAAAAATCCCTCATTTCTCTTTCAATTGTATATAAGGTTTCTGATTCTTTCTTTCTTTCTTCCTCTGGATTGCTCAATTTCAACACAAACAAACAGTATATATTTATATTTATCTATTTGTATATAAATAAATTATTCTTTTTTTTTCTGAATTTTAAGGGTTTTTTTTTTAATTATCTTGTGCTCAGATGCAGAAAATTATATCCCGATCCGGTGCCGCGTGATCGCGACCACGGATTTAATCGGGGCGGTTTAGTTCTTGTATGGAAACTCGGAGCCGGAAGCGGGCGGAGGCCTCCTCAACAGCCCCTTCATCTTCCTCCTCCGGTCCTACAACTCGTTCTCAAAAACGCTCCCGCCTTTCTGCCGCCACTGCTACTACAACTTCTTCTTCCACCTCCACCACTGCCGCTGCCGCCGCCACCACCACCGTCCGCACTCGCCCTACTCGCGCTCATCCTGCGCCGCTCATGGACCCTACCACTCCCGTTGAATCATCATCGTCTCGTTCTCGTCGTAGCAAAAACGAATCTTCCGATAAAGGCAAGGAGAAGGAACACGAGGTTAGGGTTCGTGACAATAGGGAAAGAGAGAGTTTAGGGTTAAATATGGAATCTGGAAATATAAATCCAAACGACGATGATGACAACGATAGTGAAGGAGGTGGTATTGGTACTTTCCATCAGAATTTAACATCAGCAAGCAGTGCTCTTCAAGGCTTATTGCGGAAGCTTGGTGCTGGTCTTGATGATCTTTTACCTTCATCAGGAATGCCGTCTGCTTCATCCTCTCATCAATCCAGTAGGTTGAAGAAGATATTATCGGGATTGCGAGCTGATGGAGAGGAAGGGAAACAGGTTGAGGCTTTAACCCAGCTTTGTGAAATGCTGTCGATTGGAACTGAGGAGTCCTTGAGTACTTTCTCCGTCGATTCATTTGTGCCTGTGCTTGTTGGGTTGTTGAACCATGAGAGTAATCCGGATATAATGCTGCTTGCTGCGAGGGCAATTACACATTTATGTGATGTGTTGCCTTCATCCTGTGCAGCTGTTGTGCATTATGGTGCTGTTTCGTGCTTTGTTGCTAGGTTGCTTACCATTGAATATATGGACTTGGCTGAACAGGTTAGTTGTTCTTATAAGCATCCGTTTTGTATCTAGATATTTTAAGTTACTAGTTGTTTTGCTTATTACTGGCTGTAATTGCATCTTATCAGCACATTGTTGTGAGTTTATTGTTTTGTTATGTTATTGAATTGTGGTTTTTCTGATGGAAACAGTCCTTGCAAGCGCTGAAAAAGATATCTCAGGAGCACCCTACTGCATGTCTGCGAGCTGGTGCTCTTATGGCAGTGCTTTCTTATCTGGATTTCTTCTCCACTGGAGTCCAGGTAACTGATTTCTAGTTACTTTCCTAGGATTGAGTTCATGTTGAACGTGAGGGGCTTTAACATTGTGAAAGGTCTTGTATTCTTATTGGATTTCGTATTTCTTTTTATTTCATTAGCGGGTAGCATTATCTACTGCTGCAAATATGTGCAAGAAACTTCCTTCAGATGCGGCAGACTTTGTGATGGAAGCAGTTCCTCTGTTGACCAATCTTCTTCAGTACCATGATGCAAAGGTATGGTTGCTATTTTCTCAACAAGCTCCTTTCTGTCTTCTCCTTTGGAAAAAATGAAATTTGTGTTAATGATTGAAGGTATTGGAGCATGCTTCTGTCTGTTTGACCCGAATTGCTGAAGCCTTTGCGTCATCACCCGACAAATTGGATGAACTTTGTAATCATGGACTGGTCACACAAGCTGCCTCTCTCATTTCCACTAGTAATTCTGGAGGTGGACAGGCATCTCTTAGCCCGCCTACTTACACGGTAAAGATATCTTTTGATATGAGTTTAGTACTTCTGAATTTTGAGGCTGCTAGTCTGATTTTGAGGCATGCAGGGATTAATCCGACTACTATCCACGTTTGCAAGTGGGTCTCCTCTTGGAGCAAAAACTTTGCTACTTCTTGGCATAAGTGGCATTCTTAAAGATATACTATCAGGTTCTGGATTATCTGCTAACTCATCAGTTCCTCCAGCTCTAAGTAGACCAGCAGAGCAGGTGCTTACTGCTTCTTCTCCCTAGTTTATAATTGAAAATTGTGAAAGCTTGAACTGCACTTAAGTAACTTGGTTTGAATATTAACACACGTTATGGAGATTACATTCTGTATTGTATATAATCCCTCTACCAATAATTCATAACTCAAGGAAAAATAGGTGGCTTATGTTCTGACTTTTTGTAGTTGAACACTTTAGATAGCCTTTTCTTTGTAATATGCTTATTGGTGAGTCTGATGTTCCCATTCCTGCACCAAGCGAAGACTGACTCTCTTGAGCTATGTTACTGGCTTCTAGAGTGAGAAAAACTTAAAAAAGATGTAGCATCTGTTATATAATGGCCTTTAGTCGATGGAGGCATGTGTATGACTGTTCTTTCCATTTTGCTATGGAGTTCCTTCATTACTTGTAAATTTGAGCTGATAAAACATACTTCTAATTATTTCTGATCTTTAGATTTATTTGTCGAGACCATTTAGTATAGGACTTGTTATTTAGGTTTTCTTCCTCATGTAAGTTGAGTTTCTGCTTACTTGTCCTTCCCCTTCCACTCCCTTTCTTTTCTCCATACAATCAATATGGTATTTCTCATATCTTTATTAAATTTTGCATGAAAAGTTGGCTATTTTACTGCCTTCTCTTCTCAATCTGACTTTTATTGCATTGGATAGATTTTTGAGATTGTCAACCTAGCAAATGAGCTTCTCCCGCCACTTCCACAAGGAACTATCTCCCTCCCTGCCAGCTCCAACATATTTGTGAAAGGACCTGTTGTAAAGAAGTTGCCTTCGAGCAGTTCTGGAAAGCAAGATGATCTAAATGGAAATCTTCCGGAGGTTTCAGCTCGAGAGAAATTATTGAAGGATCAGCCAGAGCTTCTACAGCAATTTGGAATGGATCTTCTCCCTGTTTTGATACAGGTTAGTTTTCTTGGGCTAGAAGTCATTTAGGTTCTTGCTTTTCCTCAGCTGATAATTATAGCCTTTTCTGGCAGATATATGGTTCCAGTGTGAACAGCCCTGTTCGCCACAAATGTCTTTCAGTCATTGGAAAGTTGATGTATTTTGGCAGTGCAGAGATGATTCAGTCTTTATTGAGTGCTACAAACATATCTAGGTACTCAGTCTTATCTATGCGCGATCTCGTGCTACTATTAATATAGAAATTTGTATGATTATTTAAATGTATTATCTGTCCCGTAGTTTCCTGGCTGGTGTCTTAGCATGGAAAGATCCTCATGTCTTGGTTCCTGCCCTCCAAATTGCTGAAATTCTTATGGAAAAGCTTCCTGGAACTTTCTCCAAGATGTTTGTTAGAGAGGGTGTGGTTCATGCTGTAGATCAACTTGTGCTGGCTGGAAATCCAAATACGACTCCTACCCAAGTATCTTCAGCTGACAAGGACAATGATTATGTATCTGGAACGTCATCTCGTTCTAGGCGTTATAAACGTCGCAGTGGTAACTCAATTTCTGAAGGAAATTCATCTGAAGAATCCAAAAATCCTATTCCAACAATTGCTGGGTCACCTCCAAGTTCTATTGAAATACCTACAGTTAATTCAAGTCTTCGCATGGCAGTGAGTGCATGTGCTAAGAATTTCAAAGACAAGTATTTTCCATCTGATCCTGGGGCTTCTGAGGTTGGAGTTACTGATGATCTTTTACAGCTAAAGAATCTTTGTACGAAGTTGAATGTTGGTGTTGATGACCAAAAGACTAAATCAAAAGGCAAATCTAAAGCTTCTGGTTCTCGTGCAGTTGAAAATTTTGCTAATAAAGAAGAGTATTTGATTGGTGTGATATCTGAGATGCTCACAGAACTAAGTAAAGGGGATGGTGTATCCACTTTTGAGTTTATTGGCAGTGGGGTTGTAGCAGCCTTGCTGAATTATTTTTCTTGTGGTTACTTTTCCAAGGAGAGAATTTCAGAAGCTAATCTGTCCAAGCTTCGTCAACAGGCTCTTAGAAGATTTAAGTTATTTGTTTCTCTTGCACTTCCTTCAAGTATTGATCAAGGGAGTGCTGCAGCTCCTATGACTGTCTTGGTTCAGAAACTTCAAAATGCTTTGTCATCCTTAGAACGTTTTCCTGTTGTTTTAAGCCATTCATCTAGGTCATCCAGTGGAAGTGCTCGTCTCTCTTCTGGACTAAGTGCCTTGTCTCAACCTTTTAAGTTGCGTCTATGCCGAGCCCAAGGAGAAAAATCTCTCCGTGATTATTCTTCAAATGTGGTTCTTATTGATCCATTAGCAAGTTTAGCAGCAGTTGAAGAATTTCTTTGGCCTCGAGTTCAGAGAGGTGAATCCGGTCAAAAGCTCACAGCATCTGTGGGGAACTCTGAATCTGGGACCACCCCTGCTGGAGCTGGTGGATCATCTCCATCTACCTCCACTCCATCAAACACTCGTCGTCATTCTTCTAGATCCAGATCATCTGTTAATATAGGTGATGCAGCTAGAAAAGAACCTGTACCGGAGAAAAGCACAAGCTCCTCGAAGGGAAAGGGGAAAGCTGTCTTGAAGCCTGCCCAGGAGGAAGCAAAAGGACCTCAAACGAGGAATGCTGCTCGCAGAAGAGCAGCCTTAGATAAAGATGCACAGATGAAATCAGTGAACGGGGATTCTAGTTCTGAGGTATGTTATATTATAATGGTGTATGAAAAATGTTATAGTCATGATGATATATTCAAAATATGTTTTTAACTTGCTAAATTTGGTTTATTATGTTTTCTCCAGTAGCAGGATTTCATAAATTTACTTTTAATATGCTTGATAGAATTAAAAGGCATAAGAAGTGGAAAATTTTTAGCTTTTCCAATTTCATTGTTTTCCAAGAGATGTTGGGATGTTAATATTACAATGGAGTGTGAAAATTGTTATGATCATGATGATATATTCAAAATCTGTTTTTAACTTGCTAAATTCGGTTTATTATGTTTTCTCCAATAGCAAGATATCATAAATTTACTTTTAATATGCTTGATAGAATTAAAAGGCATAAATTTTTAGCTTTTTCCAATTTCATTGTTTTCCAAGAGATGTTGGGATGTTAATATCTTAATATACTGGATTTCTAATATTTTGACTGAGATAAGGTTGAAGTCTTCTCTTTAAAGAATAAATAAATAAGAAGGAATAAACATGGCAAGGGGGCTTCTGTTTTTTTGAAAGTTGGTATCTCATTCTGCAGTTTTTACGCTCTTTTTTATGTATTTACAAATTCATGGTGCGATAGTAAGAGAAGAATTAGTATTGAGGCTGTTGATTCAAAGTTCTTTGTGGTTGGAATTATTTAGGGTTTGTAGATGTGCATGACAACAAGTCTGTTTGGTATAGAACAGGATACTTTTATATGTCTTTGATTTATATTTTGGTGGATAAAGTTCATAAATTGGGTTGAGCTACCTTTAGTAAGTCAATTTATTTGTTGGAGAATCCTGCTAATATTTGAAGCTTTCTCATGTTTCCTATTCCCCTTAACTTTATAATTTTGTGTTGGCTTACCTTTCCATTATTTTGCTTTTGCTTTATTGTAGGATGAGGAATTGGATATATCTCCGGTTGAGATTGATGATGCACTGGTGATCGAAGATGATGATATCTCTGATGATGAAGACGATGATCACGAAGATGTAATCCTCTGAATCCCTTATGGAAATATATGTTTACTCTTTTTCCTTTTGCTTATCTTATTCTTCTCCACTGCTTGCCTCTCTTTTTTCTCTTCTTCTATCTCCTTCTCCCTATGTATATGCGGACACGATATAAGTTGGCTTTTGTTGGCAATATGGAAGGGCTCAACAAAACTAGAACTATTTTGTTATGGCACTAGTATTATTATGACTAAGGGAATTTGGAATTTTCTTACTTTTGATAAACATGTGCAGATAGATAGTTGTACATAAAGTACAAAAATATATTACATTACGCATACCCCACAATATTTTTTAGATTATTTTTATTAGTATTTTTTTAGATTATTTTTATTATTGAATATGGTTCCAACTGTAGTAACTGTTATGAAAGTTTGATTGTTAGGTAGTGTTTCCTGTTCCATTGCTTAGTTGTATTATAAAATGAAATATGGATCCTGATTTTTATATAACTGAATCTGGATTTTTGTTCATTATATGTGATTTCTATATGGTTTATCATGTCAAGTAAAGGAATATTTTCCAGTGAAGAATTGATATTTTGTTTAAGAACAAGTTATATTTTGTTGGCTGAGCTATAATTATTAACAGTACTTGTTAATAAGTCGATAGTTGTGTACATATTAATAATTTTTGAATGTTACTAAATCATATGTAACTTGTTCGAAAACAACTCAGACAATCACATGGTAGATATTGCTACAGTTCACGTGGGACACATGTATGATGTCTTAACAATTTTTTGGATGATATTTATAATTAGTTTTTGATGGCATACATATTCTAGACTAGGTGTAGATTGGAATAGCATCAGAGGCTAGATATGAAAGAGGGATTTCTGTGGGGGATCTCATGAAAATAGTATTATCGGATCATTTATGGTTATTGTTTTACAGAATTTATTTTTGTTCAATCATTTTTTTTTTCACTTCTGTGAAATAAATGCTGCCACTGATAACCAGAATGTTCAATGTGAGTTTCATTTTTACAATTTTCCCTGACCAGTTTATTTGTTGTTTATTTCCTCCCCCCAGGTCCTTAGAGATGATTCTCTACCTGTTTGCATGCCTGACAAAGTACATGATGTGAAGTTGGGTGATGCACCTGAGGATAGCAGTGGTGCACCAGCAACAAGTGATAGCCAAACTAATCCTGCTTCTGGCTCTAGCAGCAGAGCAGCTGCTGTTAGGGGCTCAGATTCTACTGACTTTAGGGGTGGTAGCTCTTATGGTTCGAGGGGTGCTATGTCATTTGCTGCTGCTGCTATGGCTGGTCTTGGGACCGCTAATGGTAGAGGTATCAGAGGAGGCAGAGATCGCCAAGGACGACCACTATTTGGTGGCTCAAATGATCCCCCGAAGTTAATCTTTACTGCTGGTGGGAAGCAGCTAAATAGGCATTTGACAATCTATCAGGCTATTCAACGGCAGCTTGTGCTGGAGGAGGATGATGATGACAGGTATGCTGGCAGTGATTTCATCTCCAGTGATGGCAGCAGGCTCTGGAGTGATATATATACCATTACTTACCAAAGGGCAGATGGCCAGGCTGATAGGGTGTCCATTGGGGGTTCAAGTTCGACGATGACAACAAAAACAGCAAAAACTGGTTCTCCCAATTTGAACTCTGACATTCAATTGCATCGTATGTCACTTTTAGATAGTATCTTGCAAGGGGAACTTCCTTGTGATTTGGAGAAATCTAATCCTACTTATAGTATATTGGCACTGTTGCGTGTACTGGAGGGCTTGAACCAGCTGGCGTCACGTCTCAGAGCCCAGTTGGTTTCAGAAAATTTTGCTGAGGGGAAAATCTCAAGTTTGGATGAGCTTAATGTTACTGGTAGTAGGGTTTCTGCTGAAGAATTTATTAACAGCAAGCTCACTCCTAAATTAGCTCGGCAAATTCAGGATGCCCTTGCATTATGCAGTGGAAGTCTTCCATCATGGTGTTACCAGTTAACCAAGGCGTGTCCGTTTTTGTTCCCTTTTGAGATCCGGAGGCAGTACTTCTATTCAACTGCTTTTGGATTGTCTCGTGCATTGTATCGCCTTCAGCAGCAGCAGGGTGCTGATGGTCATGGATCAGCAAATGAAAGAGAGGTGAGGGTTGGAAGATTACAACGCCAAAAAGTTCGTGTTTCTCGAAACCGCATTTTGGATTCTGCTGCGAAAGTGATGGAGATGTATTCTAGTCAGAAGGCTGTACTTGAAGTAGAATATTTTGGCGAAGTCGGCACTGGGTTGGGTCCTACTTTAGAGTTTTACACACTTTTGAGTCATGATTTACAAAAGGTTTCACTTGGAATGTGGAGGTCAAATTCCTCATCTGAGAAACAATCAATGGAAATTGATGATGGAAACAAGAATGGGAAATTAGATAATGGCTCTGGTGCTGCCGGTGCTGTAGATGTTGTCCAAGCTCCTCTGGGTTTGTTTCCTCGGCCTTGGCCTCCGAATGCTGATGCTTCTGAGGGTAGCCAGTTTCACAAGGCTATCGAGTATTTCCGTCTTGTTGGACGTGTAATGGCCAAAGCTCTTCAGGATGGACGCCTTCTGGACTTGCCACTTTCAACAGCATTCTATAAGCTTGTGCTTGGTCAAGTATGCAAATTGCACTGAACATATCCTTTTCACACTTTCGAGAATTTCTTTATTTTAGTTGCTCAAAATATCTACTCTCTTAATCAATTGCAGGAGCTTGATCTATATGATATTCTTTCTTTTGACGCGGAATTTGGGAAGGTTTTGCAAGAATTGGACACCCTTGTTTGCAGAAAACGTTACTTGGAATCTTCAGGAAGTGACAACCGTGATGCTATTGATGATCTGCGTTTTCGTGGGACGCCAATTGAGGATCTTTGCTTGGATTTCACTCTTCCTGGTTATCCTGACTACAGTTTGAAAACTGGAGATGAAACTGTAAATGACAAATTTTTTCCTTTTCCTTATAATTTTGAATCTCTCTCTCACTTTTTTCTTGCTTCTGTCATTTTTTTCTTATGTGGATTTTTCTTATGTATTTGTTTTTATAATCTTCAGGTTAATATAAATAACTTGGAAGAGTACATAGGTTTGGTTGTTGATGCATCAGTGAAGACTGGGATTATGCATCAGATGGAAGCATTTAGAGCTGGATTTAATCAGGTATGTGCATTATATGTTATATTAAACTATTGCAGATTTGAGTCTTATCAAGTCTCTTATTTGTATATATGCTTCAATTGGACTTTGGCCTTGCCATATATGTGGATTTGTCTATCTATCTACAAATACATAATATGGTATTTCAATTACTGGTTATCATGTTCTTATTTTGCTTTATTTGTTCCTTTTATAACAAATAGGTCTTTGACATCTCATCGTTACAAATTTTCTCTCCACAAGAATTGGACAATTTGCTTTGTGGGCGTCGAGAGTTGTGGGAGGTAACTTTTCTATTTCTTTGAATTTTACATTACATAACTGGATCCGGTGGTATAGATGGTGCTGATGGATTTTTGACTTGTGCAGCCTGAGACCCTTGTTGATCATATAAAATTTGATCATGGATACACTGCCAAGAGTCCTGCAATTATTAATGTATGTTGAACTCTTGATCATGCCCTTCACCCTTTTTTTTTGTGTTTTTGGTAAATGAACTAAATCATGGTTGTGCCATCTTTTTATGATGTTTATAGTTGCTGGAGATTATGGGAGAGTTCACACCAGAGCAGCAGCGTGCCTTCTGCCAGTTTGTTACTGGTGCTCCAAGGTTACCGCCTGGTGGTCTAGCAGTACTAAATCCAAAGCTAACCATTGTGAGAAAGGTACAATACAATGATTAAGATTCAAACAATCTTCTTATTTACTTTTAATGCTTATGACTTGATTTAATTCAATGGACATGTGTTCATGGAACTGTTAACCTTCTGCTAGTGGGTTTCTGTACTCATATTTTTAAGTGTCTGTTTTTATATGGGCAGACGAGTGGGCCTTGATTGCTCCTTTTGATATGTGTATATTCCCAATGATATATATAGTATTACAAAGTAGTTAATATTTTTTTGGGGCAATATTTATAGTGTTATTGCTGGTGTACATATTCCTGAAACTTACTGTTGTGATGCATTGTATGGCTGGATGCAGCATTCTTCATCTGCTGGGAATGTGGCAGCGAATGGAACCGGCCCTTCAGAATCAGCAGATGATGACTTGCCTAGTGTGATGACCTGTGCTAATTACCTGAAGCTTCCTCCATACTCCACCAAGGTAAGCATTTTGGAGTTTTAAATAGTTGTTGTTACCTTTTACCATTATATGTTTCCAAGTCATCTAGGTATTTTTTGAATCAACTTGTGGATGCTAATAATTATCACGGTTTAACAGGAAATAATGTACAAGAAACTACTATATGCAATCAGTGAAGGACAGGGTTCTTTCGATTTGTCATGAGTTTTTGACTAACTGGTTAAAGGGGTGTATATTGTATCACAAGACTGTCAGGGATTATTTCTCTTTTCCTGGATAATTTGATATAGAAAAGTACCACCTGTTCTGCTGAATAATGGCTTCTTTTTGGTGGGGGCGTTTTAAACTAATGGTGTCATCAAAGGTCAGTTGCCAAAATTGTTGAATCAGGGCCTGATGGAATGAAAATCTGTGTATGTGTTTCAAGTTTATATTCAATTGAAATTGTTGTCCATTCTTCAACAGTTGAGTCTTAGATCCTTTAAAATGTCGACTCAATTTTTCTTCAGGTTGGATTGCCGCATTTTCATGCTGTAAAGAGGGAACATGTGGAAGGCTTTTTAAGCTGCTAATGCTTTTGTAAATAAATAGGAATTTCATTTTTATTTTTATTTCTTTTTGTTTTTTTCACCATATTTAGTAGGAAAATACATGTATGCCATGAAACCATAGAATGGGAAAATAAAATATTAAATATTAATTTCCCCTATCTTTCTCTCTTTTTTTGATTTTTTTTTCTTATACATTATCATGTTTATTGCATGTGGTTTCCTTGGATATTCATTTTGTTTAATTGCTTGAACTTTGAGGTATAAAATTTTTTGGCCTTTTGTTCAAGGGCAAATCTTTCTATTTTCGCAAATCAATGCTTAGCTCAGTGGTATGTGAATATACGATATGACAATAGATCTAGCTTTGAGTTCTCATCCATGATACTTGAAAAAAAAATCTTTCTATTCTCTCTTGAAATTAGGGATGTTACTTGATTAGGTATATTCCATTTTAATTTGGAATGGAATTTTTTAAATTATGTGATTCAAGATGGAATGCTTAGGAATGTGAAATGGAATTGTAAAGTAAATTTCATATTTCAATTCATATTTTAAATTTTTGTATTTAAAATTTTTAATTACATTTAACATAAATTGAATATAAATGTTTTTGAGTGGAATATTAATCCTACTTCATTTAAATATAAATGTTTTCTTGTTAATAATTAAATATTAATATTTTAAATTTTATTTAGATAAATGGAATAATTAATTATTGAATTTGGAAAGTTTTATTTATTTATTTAGGCAGACGTTTTGGAATTTTGAAAAACTAAATTTTGATTATCGAGATAAAAGTTTTCATTCGCAAAAAGTTGGAATGGAATAGCATGCTTTTTCAAATTTTAAAATAAAATTTCTAAGTTTTTTGGAAGAAAATATATTCCAACACATTTCAATTGCATGACGCCTTTATTCATGGTAATGGAGAAGTGAAATTCTCATGACTATTTTG
This sequence comes from Jatropha curcas, assembly GCF_014843425.1. The sequence continues at coordinate 45,375 of NW_023590811.1, forward strand.
ATCTAATGTCTTTGTGGTTTAAGTTTTGTCATTAAATTTGACTTTGCCTAGCTCATTTATTAATTGTGGGATCTATTTTATAATTGTTAAGGGTAGATAATTAATTATTGGGGATAAAGTTAGTAAATGACTAAAAATGGTTTTTCATTTTTTTTTCTACTGATGTCTTTTTTTTATTGACTATCTTAATTATCAATGGTGGTTCCCTTTCATCCTTTTTACTTTTTGTGATGGTTTGGAATAAATCTTAAATTTAGTCTTTTAAATCTGCCTTAGTTCACCGATCATCAATGTTTTTAGTATCCTCTTAATGGAATCATGTGTTTTTAATTTATTGTATATTCTTTTTTTAACGGAGTTGTTCCTCGTTATTGAGAAAATTTATACGTATGTGATATTTTTTTTTAACAGTTCAAAAAATATAGATGGTTGACTTTTGTAGTTGCAGATTTTGAAAATTCAAGTTAGAGAAAGTTTATTTTATTAACGGAGCCTAATAAAATATGGAATGTTAATTGCATTTCAATTACATCCAACAAAATATGGCATAAGATTCTAAGTTAGATCGAACCTAATTCGAATCTCCGACTAATTTGGTTTGTTGATTACTAATTTGATCATTGTATCCAATTTGTGTCTAAGCTCTGGCCTAAGTTCAAAAAACACTGTTTCAAAATTAAAATCGATTTTAAAGTTTCAATTTTGATACCGATTCAATTGATTTTGGGCTAATTCTGGACTGAGTAAGGATCTACCACTTCGATATAATTTTTATTTTTTATTTTTTATTTTTTATTTTTTATTGTTCTCGGTTATTAATTTGGGAATAAACCGGCTTAGAACAATCGGTTTAATCGGCAATTCTGGACTAATTTAGGTTTGCAGTGGTTCAAAACCAAAATCTTTGGACCAGTTTCGATTTGAACTTTCTCGATCTGATTCTCAATTGACTATATTTTCCCTTTATTTTCCATTGATTTTCCTTTTCTTAGCTTTTAGTCCGATAGCTTCTACCACATGCGGTAAAAGGCAGTTTTACATGTCGCACTCTTTTCCAAGTATTCTCTCCGATGCAAAGGCTAGTTGTATTGTTGCATCAAAGAAGAAAAAAAAATCGAAAATGTTTGGTACAATTCTTGTTTCTGTTTTTTGTTTTCCAATTATTTAAGAATGGTATGTTATATATGGTATGTTATATATATATATATATATATATATCTATATTATTTATATATATATATATATATATATATATTATTCAATAAATAACTTACAATAGAAAAACAAGTTGTAACAAGAAGTGAAAACCATAATATGCATTGTTTAATTATTTTTTATTTCTTTTTTTTTTTCCTAAATACAACTCTTTTCTGTAAGAAAACAAAAACAAAAAACAGAAATAATATCAAACATTTTCGAAAAATTAATTAAAAACAATACTTAAGAATCAAATTTGAATATACTTGTCAACTCCTGATATTCAATCACTTCTGGTAAGAACACAGCTATTAAAACTACTGTAACTATATTCTATCTATACATCTACTTGGCCTGTTACATTACGAATAACGCCCAATTTGTCTCCTGAATTCAGGGAAAAACGAAGTTCAAAATCAATTTTTGCCTCCTGACCCTGTAATTTCACGCGAGATCTCAAATTGATATTTGGGGCTTTTTGCACCGTTTCAGTGTAGTTAGTAGGCAACTTGAGTCAAAAGTTGATTTTGTGCTATTTTTTTCCCCTGAATTACAAGTTCAGGGACCAAATTAGGCTTTATTCCTTTACATTAACATAACTTTTAACTAGTAAATTCAAAACCTAAAACTATAATAAACAAATAATACCTAAACTCTACAATTCAACCCCAACATAATGTACCTATCTTCTGCTTTCTAGCTAATGCCTGCCACACTTTACTTGAACAGCTAACACTTTTTGTATACCTGGACAATCATCCTTTTTGTTATCAAAGAGCTGTCTATCAATTGGAATGCTACAACTCCTCTTTCCCAAGCAAAGCTGCTCAAATCCAACACAAAGCAACTATTAATCATCTTTCATAATGCATATCTCCTATTCAGTTTGATCTAAATGAATTTAAGAAACAAAAATTGTAGGAAATTCACAAAAATAAAATTGAACATTCTTAATAAATTACTTGGGCCCAAGCAGTTTGTTTATCAGGTATTTATCATTTACGCTGCCTTTTGCATTTAATATTAGCCTAACCATTAAAATGACACAAGTTGTTTAATGTATTTACCCTCTAATATTTTTTTCCCTCCTCTTTTCTTAGGCCTAATGTATCACAATAACCCGAAACTTTGTAAGTTTGTATAATTTCACTCCATTTTAACCTTTTCTTTTGTTGAATTCACGCTAAATATGGAAATATACTCCTCCCCCGAATCAAAAAAGGTTCATTATCCCTTTTTCTCGCCTCGAATTACAGTCTTATTTTCCTTTTTAGAAGATAATAGTCTTTCTAATTTCTTATTCTACCCCTATTTGATATGCATCTTTATATACATTACCATTAAATTAATCTACATTAAAACAGACTAACTAAAACATGGACCTTTGGTATTCCCATTTTTGGAAAAAATTATAAAGGCATATTAGGAAGAACTAAGAAAAAATTTATGATTTAACCATATTAATTATATTTAACTAATTATATTATTTTATAATTAAAACGAAATTAAAATTACCTGTTCAACAACCAGCTTTGAAATAGGAGAATTGCATTTTCCAAAAGAATATCTTCCACAAGCACCTTCAGGATCACCAAAACTTGCAAACTCAACAGCAATAATCTGCTTGTAGTTAGGACAAGTTAACTGAGCTGCTGGTTTTACATTATCCATTACAGGTATGACCTTGCCTCGCTTCCTCGTCCATGACTTGACAGTTGCTGGCTGATCTTCTACCATGTAACTGCATATTGTATCTCTATTCACAGTGAATATCTCAATTTTTTCCGGGTTTGCTTCTTCCTCTTCTAGTATAACCATTAGATTATTGGTTGATTTTAAGTATGCTCTGGGGATGTGATACCTGATTCCAAACCACGAATTGGATAAGAAACCTAAATTACTACAATTCATGTACTATAAAATCAACTTTATCTCAGAATGACATTCATTAAATTAAAAATTACACTTGTTATAATTTCTTGATTTTACTTACTGGGTTTGAGTGGGCGATCCTAGCGGGGAGAGGTAAGACATCCAATAACGGCCTATGCTTTTCCCATTGATCCAAAGTATGCCTTTGCCCATTCCATCCATATTAATAGCGACAGGATCACGACCTTCAGGAGCGTTAAAGTATGTCTGTAATATGAAATTACAGTAGAAATTTGAAACTAATAACACAAGAAGTGATACTATAACTATATATATATTATATATATTATATATATATATACATATATATGATTCTTTTTTAATTTCCAGATATAATCTGCAAAGCTAATCTCCAGGCTGGGCCGAAGCCAGGATTTTGAAAAGTTAGGGGCAAACTATTAAACACAAAAATCAGTTGTTCCTCATCAAGTGGCTTCACCACTGTAATGTTTGTTTTTGTCTTGAAAATGAAAAGAGAATGGAAATGAAAATTGATATACCTTGTACCATGTAAGAGTAGGTCCTTGCTTCTTGACTTCTGTCCATGTTACCTTCTTTGACCCATCCTCAGTGTACAATTGATTCTTCTCACCATCCAAGCCTACCTTCAACAAGTCACTCTATCTATTAGCCACTGCTACACCTAACATTTACCTGATCTTCTTGCTAGGGAATACCAGCAGGCCTCATTTTGTTTTTGATTGGTTTGGCATATGGGTGTACCATACACCAGGTGCAAGTAACTCCTTCCATTATTTCACATCTAAATTTGAACTGAAGTAATGTGTAAGAGAGAGGAAAGTTGTCAGAATTTGAATTCTGAACATTTGCAATATTATACCTGATGGCCCCATCCGTTGAGTGTGAGATCAACTGTTCCTTTGCTGAAACCAAGGAGGGAAACTCCAATAGGTCCTGCATACCTATGCTCCATATAGGCTCCACTATCCTTCAATATATAACAAAGAGGAAATTTAGTATCCCTTCTTAAATTATTTATGAAAATGGTAAAATATAATTTTGTTTTATTATGAGTTATAGTTTTCTTACTGGAAGTCCCATTATAGAACCCAAGAGAGTAATGGTGATGTTCCCAGGCTTCAAGTTCACAGACTTCTCCAGGACAAAGCTCTTCATAACTTTGCTTCCATGTGCAGCTCCTAAAAGTCATTACCCTTATACATAAAATTAGATGATGAATCTAAAAGGTGCATATTATTTGTATTATCATATGAAAATTGTTGGAGCATGTTAGTTGACTGTATGGAGTGTAAAGTCCTGCTCGCACTGAGTCGGCTCACTCATCTATGAGGATCAAACCCTCGATCTCACTTAAGGGGAAAGGATGCCGAACCACTCATCCGAACACTTTGTTAGTTCAAAAACTGTATTTATACATTTATCTGGTAGTTATTTTTTAAAGTGGGTAATATACTTAGCTACTATTGGTTTGCCATTCAATACAAACTTCCCACATTAAATCATAATAAATTACAGTTTCACAGTATAATAGGTTTTTAAGAAGATACTTTAGTAGTTAAGATTTGAAATTTTTATCAGGATGACTCAGATTTGAAATTGCAATGTTATTTATCAGTGCTTACCTACAAATTCACCATTCACAAAAGCAAGCATTGCATGACCAAGACTTTCAATTCTTAAGACAGGAAGACTATCTTTCCACATTGGCAAATCACGTTTCGTCAATTCAAAACTGTAATCAGAATAACATAAAACATGCTTAGAATTTGGCAAAAGTAGTAGAAGCAGAATCTAGATAATTGCTTTCCACAAGTTTGTATACTTACGCTGTAGTGTACCATCCATAGTCAGTAGTATCTTTGGTCAAGCTATAGAGCTCCAATGGTTTCTTTGATGTCTCCTCAAGTTGGGTTGGGACAAGCTCCTTGTACATCTTCCATTTAAAATTCTTGTTTGCAATTTCTGAACTCACAAAGCTCCTCACATTATGTTGTGACACAATCTGATTTTTACATATGAATCAAAATGAGAATTGCTGTAATCAGATACATTTTTAACTTATCATTTAAATTAGAAATGCATTTGATTACTTTATATTGTATTTCATTACGATGTAAAAGAGAGAGCATAAGTAATGAGGATCACCATCATGGTGTTATAGACCATAGTCTTGCAATCAGGGAGGATGCTAATGGAAAGTGCTGGCAAGTAATAGTTTTGGCCTCTGAACTTGACAGTCATGGGCAATTTGGTGTCATTGTTAGATAAAAAAGCAGCACACATGTCTGTTCCAGGTTTCTCGTATATACGAGCCTGCATACCAAAACAATTTGAGCATTCATGAATTTGGGCAAAAAAACAAAACTCTTTCTAGTAATCTATCATAGCCAATGCATAGCTTTTGGATGCGAATTAATTACCTCTAGATTGTTACCCAAAGATTGAGTTGTCGGAGTACCCCAAAGTAGAGCCTTCTTGCTTAACCTTATAGCACTATGCAAGTCCCTGAGATGGCCCCATTTAGGTTCCCTCTGCAAGCCTACAACAATCAAGGGAGTCCAGTATAAAGCTTTGTCTTTCTTATTTTAGAGATGATGACGATGATCAATTTCAAATCCCTACCATATTCATCAAGAGGGGCTTCATCATAGTAGCGAGTTGTTATGAAAGAGGAGCTTGATCTGCCAAAATTTGTTCCTCCATGGTACTGCAAGCAGATATAGTTAATAAATTGATACAGATTGGAAGCCACAGATGTTTATGCCCTTACCATGTAATAGTTAGCCAGAGTTCCATTCTTGGAGAACCAACGAGCCACTGAGAAAGCAAGATCTTCCACTGCTCTTCGAGACGGTGGGTCTCCAAATGCTCTATAACTGTAATCACATATCATCAATGGAAATGCTATTACCATTAGCCTTTTTTTTTAAATTAAAACAATTGCAGAAAACTCTAAGCTATATATATAGATAGATACTCACTGTGCAGTCCAGTTCTCAGTCCATAAAGAAGGTTTGTTTGGTCTATTAGGGCCTGGGAAAGTATCACCACATTGCCTTCCATTGCAAGTATTGATCTACAGATTGAAAGTGATAATTTTAAGAAACTGGAGTTTCATAAAATATATAAAAATTTTCTTCATCAGAATAGTATTGCCTAATTCCCTGAAATTAACAAAATCAATGCATAATTACCACAGGATCAGGAGCATCACTCTGCTTGCACATAATCCATGGAACTCCAGTTTTCAGCCCCACAGCCATGGTTCCTGCCCATTGAACATATCTAGTTCCTGCTTCTTTATATACCTTTTCGATATTCTTGTACTCGTTTTCAATCTGCATACGCAAAATACTCATAGAAAATGATTTCAGTTCAACTGTAACAGAGTAGTTTCCGGGATTGTAAGGTTGCGAGCTTAAACTGTCAATCAGAGTCAATTAAAACATATATATATTAAAGGATAGCAAAACTAATTGAAAGGCTATATACATAAGAATTGAAAAATTCTAACCTGTGATAAAATTATAGGTCCTCCTTGTGATGCAAATAACTTCTCCTTTTTCAGCTTATGAATAATCATCCCAACAAACTTGCTCATGTAGTACTGCAAATTGAACGCTTTTTTTTTTCTTTTGTATTTTTACGAAAATAGAGAGAAATTAGAAAGAAAAAGCTTTCTATAAGCAATCAATCTAGGTGAATCTTGATCACCTTGAATGGTGGATTATCGGACCGGAATGTAATGCCTGGGATCTCTCTCAACCAATATGGGAACCCTCTAAACCAAAAAATTTATTCAAAATCATATAACTCTCAAAGCCATTAAGCCAAATCAGAAATTAGTATATAATGGAAGAGCATGATTAGTCAGAATTTATACCCATGATTCCATTCAGCCTCTATGAAGGGCCCGACCCGGATTGTTGCATACATACCATAGATACCAATCATCTTTATGAACTTCACTAGGTCATACTGCCCTTCAAAATTGTACTGCAAATTTTTGGGCAAGATTGTAAGTTTCATAATCGAGCACCCAAAAATGACAGCATGTTATTTTTACCAATTAGCTTTCAATCCATATCTAGGATCATAAAATTACGAACTCAAGTTCAAGTAAAAACCTAATTATCAAACAGAAAGGTAAGATACACATAACCTTGAATTAATACGTATTTAGATTATATACCTGGCCTTGAACTGGTTCATGTACGTTCCAGAAAACATAAGTCTGAATTACATTAAGACCTCCATGTCTAGCCTTCGCAAGGATGTTTGGCCACATCTGAGTAAACCCATTTCAATATGATCCTTATTAGTGCAGTTCCAATTATCAAATGAAAAATCTTTAGAACACAAAGACGGACATGAATAGGACATGATACTGATAGGAATCGGGGGAGGAGCTAGAACATGAAGTTTGTAATGCAAAAAAATAAATTTATGAAGTTTTGAGGGCGAAATAAAAAATTTCTTAATTTCAATAACCCTTTTATGAGATTGTGTTAATTACATCAGCAGTACTACGAGTGTAATGGACTGATCCTGAAAGAAGAAGCTGTCTTTTCCCATTAATGATCAAAGAAGTTCCATCATAGCTGACACCGAGTTGATTGGCCATTGTTGAAGAAGACAGTAAGGAAACCAGGATTGAGAGAACAAGAAAGTGGCTCATTGTCACTTCCATCTTATTTTAACATTTTATCAAACTTTTTAGCATCTGAAATTATTTATTTCTAAGCAGAAACGAAATCAGAAATAAAGAAGACCGAAATTGTGGCATCTGTAATTTTTTTTTTTTTTTTTTTTTTTTGTAATTTTTTTTTTTTTTTTTTTTTTTTTTTTTTTTTTTTTATATGGTCATGCATTAGACAAATAGAGAGAGAGAGAGAGAGAGAAATGAGTTAGAGGCTTGAATAAGAACTAGACCCGCTTGACTCGGTTGGCCAACTTGTATGTTATAATTACAAGGACAACACTTCGACATTGGCGGGTAAATAAAAAGATTGAGAAATATTCGGAAAAAAAATAATTTGGAGTCACTTTAATTACATTGAAATACATTTTCAAAATCTAACTTTTACTTCCGTCTCAATCTCTCAAGTCATTCTCTTAAAAACAGTATGCCTTTTTCTTCATCAATTGCCATTAAAAAAATCTAAATATATACGTATAATTAATTTAAATTATATATTAACTATCATATAATCAATTCAAAAAAAAATTAACTATCATATAATCATAATCTATAATCTATATTATACATAAATGAGGAAATATGAATGAGATTTTCGATAACGCTCTTAATGAAATTTAGAATATCCTACAATAGCCTTAGTTATAGTTAATTAGAGAATTACATTTTATTAGTTGATTGGACAAAGTTTATTAAATTATTTTTAAATAAATACAAATAGATAATTTATTTTTTTAATTTTTTAATAAATTTTTAATTTTTTAATAAATATATATATGATAGTGACACATTTGAAAATTTTTATATTTCATTTTTAAATTTATTTTTTAAATATTTGATTTTATTTTTATTATAATTTAAAATATTTTATTTATGCGAGAGATAAAAAAGAGAAAAAAATGTATTGTTTTTTTTCTTTATGTTTGTATAATTTAATTGGATATATATTTTTGAAAATAAATTTTACTATATATGAAAATGGGAATGAGGAGAGAACAATGAGATAACATATATCATTCTTAATGAAATTTAAAATATTCTAAAATACCCTTAACGATGGCCAACTAAAAAATTACAGTTTATTAGTTAATTGGATATAATTTATTTTTAATAAATATATATGATAATGGTAAATATGAAAATTTTTGTATTTTATTTTTTTGAACTTACTATTTATTTAATTATAATTTAAAGTATTTTATTTAGGAGGGACATAAAAATAAAAATATATATATTTTTATTAATATTCTCTTTTTCTTTATGTTTCTCTGATTTGATTGGATATATTCTTTAAAAATAAATTTTCAAATAGAACAAAATTTTAAATATAAATTTTTGAAATTATATTGCATATAAATGTTTTGATATTTAATTTTTTTTAGTTCTTTTTATGGAAAAAAATAATATAATTTCATGACAAAGTAGTGTATAAGAAAATATTTAATTAATTTTTTTTTCACTTTCTGCCACACTCTTTTTCTTATAAATGATTATCTAAAAGAAAAATAGTTACCTAATAATTTTCTTTTTTTTCATTATAGAAAATAATATGTGATATTTTTATTTTATAATACTCTTAGAAGTAATCAGATTATGGCAATAAAAGTGAAACAAATTTATACAATAATAAAATTAATAAATACTTAATTGTATAATAGTTTATGTGAAATTCGATATTTCTTTTAACCTTCACTTACATATATTTATGTGATTTATATATATATATAAATTTTATTATAAAATTTTTATTAACTTAACTATGGATTATAATTTATAAAATTTATTTTTTAAAATAAATATATATAAATTTAGTATTCAAAATTTTAAGTTTTTATTTTTTGAATTTATTTTTTAATAATATAATATTATAATGAGATATTGAAAAATTTTATCTTTTATTTTTCAACATTTATTATTTAAATGTTATATTTATTTTGATTTTATAATTTAAAAGTAATTTAGGAGAGAGATAAAAAAGAAAAAAATATATTATTTTTATTAATATTCTTTTTTATGTTTGTATAATTTAATTGGATATATTGTTTTTAAAATATATTTTTAAATAGAATATACATGATATTTTATTTAAGAGAGATAAAAAGGAAAAAAGTATACTCTTATTTTTCTTATATGGTTGTGGAAAAATTGAGGGTATATTTGGAGAGATACAACGTTTCTTCTATGAAATGTTTTTTATTAATTAATTAAATTATTTATTTATTTTAAATTTGCAACTTAAAAAAATAGAGAAACAAAATTAGATTCTAGCATGTTTTTTTTTGTAATTTTCATTTATTGACTTGGCTATAATCTTTTTTTTTTTTTTAATTATATAATTAGCCTTTCAAATTTCTAAAATTTTTTAAGTTTTAAAATTTATTTTTAAATAATTGAACATTGTGGTGTGTGGAAGACGAAAATTGTAATTTAAAATATATAAATATTTTATTATTATTTATGTATGATATATGTAATGTATCTATACTATATATAAAGTAGGAATAAGGGGAAGATATAGTTTTATATATTGTCTTGTAATTTGAAGTATTTAAAGTAATTTATTTATAGTAATTAAAATTTTACAAAAAAAAATATTATAATATCTATATAAACTAACGAGTATTAAATGAGCATAAACATGCAATGCACGTCATAAAAAAACTATAATATCAGTTTTTAAATATTTTGATTATATTTTTATTATATTTTAAAACATTCTATTTAGAAGAAATTAAAAAAAGAAAAAAAAAAGTTAATATTATTTTTTTCTTTATGTTTGTTGAAGTTGATTGGATATATTTTTTAAAAAATTAATTTTCAAATAGAATATATATAATTAAGCCTTTCAAATTTCAAAATTTTAAGTTTTAAAATTTATTTTTAAATAAATTGAACATATGTGTGTGTGGAATGACCGAAAATTGTAATTTTAAAAATATATATAATATTTTATTATTATATGTATGCATATATGTATGTATCTATACTATATATAAAAGTAGGAATAAAGGGGAAGAAATAATAAGATTTTATATATTGTCCTTGTAAATTTGAAGGTAATTTAAAGTAATCTTAGTTATAGTCAATTAAAAAATTTTAACAAAAAAAAATATATAATATCTATATAAACTACGAGTATTAAATGAGCAATAAAAACATGCAATGCACGTCATAAAAAAAACTATAATATAGTTTTAAATATTTGATTATATTTTTATTATAATTTAAAACATTCTAACATTCTATTTTAGAAGAAAAATTAAAGAAAGGAAAAAAAAAAGTACATTTCTCTTTTATAATATTTATTCTTTTCTTTTTGTGGTTGAAGTTGCATGGATACATATTTTTTTTAAAAAATTAATTTTCAACATAGAATATACTATATATTAAGCTTTTCAAATTTCAAATTTTTATGTTTTAAAATTTATTTTTAAATTTAATTGAACATCATGTGCTGTGTTGGAATACCAAAAATTGTAAATTTTTAAAAAAAATTATATACTTTTATTATTAAATTCTATGTATGTAATCCATCTATCTCATCTATATATTAAAAGTAGACCACATAAACTGGGTGAGACTAATGAGAATTCTATATTTATCCTTGTACAATTTTAAAGAATCACTTTAAAGTAACACCTTCAAGTATGAACCATTAAAAGTTTTAACATAAAAATATATATAACATCTCTATAATTTGATTGGATTTTTTTAAAACTTTTTTTATAGATAAATATATATAAATAATTAACATTTGAAAATTTAACAATTCTTATATCTATTATCCTTTATTATTCTTATTATTATCTTATTATATCTAATTATATTATATTATTATATACATTATTAATAATAATTTAATAATTATAATTTATTTTTCTATTTTTATTTACTATTATTGTAATAATTTAATATTATTATTTTCAATGAATATGTGTAAATATGAGACATTTGAAAATTTTATTTTTTTGAATTTATTTTAAATAAATATATCTACATAATTAAATTTTAATTTAAAAAGGGTATGTTTAAATTTCTTTAATTACAAATCGCACTCTAATTTGATTGGCCAAAAAATAAGATAAAAAATTATTATTTTTAAACATCTCGAATTTGATTAATTATAGTTATATCTTATTTAATTCAAATCCTATTCTTTCTATTAAGGAATATGATTTTATTAATAATTTTTTAAAATAATTTCATGATTTTGATTGGATAAAAAAATAAAAAATAATACCATATATAAATATTTAATTTGGTTTATTATATTAGTTTCTTATTCTATTGTTAAAGTATATTTATTTATTAAAATAGATTATAGTGAAATTTATAAATAAAACATATAATTTAATTATAAAACGTAAAATAAAAGTTATATGATAATTTTTATAAATCAATTTGATAGTTGAACAAAAAATAAAAAAAATTAACATATAATAAAAACTATATGAACCAGTATGTTAATGAGAATATAAATAACAGATTTCTTATTTAAATTGTTATCTTAAACAAGAAACAAATATATCAATTTTTTTAATGAGATATTACAATTCAAGACATATAATTAAAAAATTACTATATATATAAAAATCACTATATTTATTGTAATCTAAATAAGAATTCACTTTTTACTTATATAAATAGGAAAGCTAAACATATATAAAAAATCAGCATATAATTATGAGTATAGTCAATATGCATTGCACGTCATAAAATAAACGAGTAAATATATAAATGTGGGAACATGGGAGAGGAATAATGGAATATTCGATATCGCCGGTTATGAGATTTGGAATATCCCACAATAGCCTTAGTCGTAGCCAATTAAATAATTATATTTTATTAGTTGATTAGATAAAGTTTATTAAACTATTTTTAAATAAATACATATAGAAATTTTATTTTTTAATTTTTCAATAAATATATATGATAATGACATATTTGAAAATTTTTATATTTTATTTAAAATATTTGATTCTTTTTTATTATAATTTAAAATATTTTATTTATGAGAGGGATAAAAAAGAGAAAATGTATATTTTGTATATTATAAAAAGAGAAATGTATATTCTTGGTAATTGTCTTTTTCTTATATTCTGTATAATTAATTGGATATATATTTTTAACAAATAAATTTTCAATATATATATTATATATATATATAATTAAAAAATAAATATTTAAATAAATTAAAAATATTAACTAGAATGTTAACGTAATTCAAAATTTTATTGTTTATTAATACTATGTATAAACTAAAAAAAGTAGGCAATATCAACAATACAAATCTTCACCAACTATTTTTGATAAAAATAATTGACATTTAAACGATTTCAATTCAATTCAGCCTAGCATTGAATTTATAAGTATCAAAGAAACTCAAATCTGAATTCGTAAGGTCCTGAAAATTAATATTGCATTATATATATATATATATCATAATATATATATTATAATTTTAATTTTAATTGTTTTTAGCTATTAATAATTTATTATTTTTCTATCAAGAATATGTTCTTATTGGCTTAACAATTATTTTTTAAAATAATTTTGTAGGAGATAACAATGATATGGAAGACCAAACTAGTATTCAACATGATGATACTCACAAAAAGGATAAAGTATTAAATTGTTAGTCATAAAAATGAATTTTTAAGGAAAATAATATTACTTGATTTTAAGATACATATTATATTCTATTATTTATTTATTTTTATATTTAATTTTAAAAAATAGTTATTACCTTTTCTAACATTCAAATTCTAAATTCAAGAAAATGAATAGTTGAATATACCAAATCCTATAAATTATATAGTATATTAAGAAAAAATATCGTGAGACGTATGAATTTGATTGTTAATTTTACATTTGATTAATTGTCTAGTTAAATCTAACCTTAAATAGTAACTCCAGTAACCTTAAAACCTAAAACTTAAATCTAATCGAAGAAAATGATTAATTAGCAAGAAATTTATAAATATACAAAAATTAAAATACAAGTGAGAACAACAAGTAACATATAACGAAAAACATGTATGCACAAACGCAAAAGTTAATAGGACAATCAATCATTAAATCAAATGATTTTTACTATCCAAAAAATAGGAAAAGTAATAATAAAGTATGCTATTTAAAATTATATTTTAAAAAAATAATATTATCTATTTATGATCTATCTATCTATACTATATATAAATGTGGAAATATGGAAAAATAATAGAATTTTCGATATCACCTTTACTAAAATTTGAATATCCTAAAATAACTTTAGTTATACCCAATTAGAAATTTACATTTTATTAATTGATTGGATATAATTTATAAAAGTTATTTTTTAAATAAATACATATAAATAATAAAGAATTTTGATTATAATTTAAAATATTTTATTTAGAAGAGAGATAAAAAGAGGAAAAGTATATTCTTTTTTCTTCATGTTTGTATAATTTGATTGGATATATTTTTTTAAAAAAATATTTTTTCAAATAGAATATACATAATATTTTATTCAAATGCAATATACATCAATATTTATTTTGATTGGATATATTTTTTTAAAAAAATATTTTTTCAAATAGAATATACATAATATTTTATTTAGAAGAGAGATAAAAAAGAAAAAAAATATATTTTTATGTATGATTGTAGGAAAAATTCAGAGTTTATTTGAAAAGGATTTTAAAAAATAAGTTTTCAAGTACAATATATATAATATTTTATTTAAGATAAAGATAAAAAGAAAAAATTATATTCTTTTGTGCATGTTGTTGTCGGAAAAATTGACGGTTTATTGGAAGATATTAGAACGTTTCTTTTATATAATCTTTTTTATTAATGAATATATAGATAATTAAGAATTTTCAACTTTTAAAATTTTATTTTTTTAAATATTTCATTTTCTTTTGATTAAAATTTAAAATATACTGTTTAGGAGAGAGATAAAAAAGAAAATTTTATTCTTTGTTTTATAATTATAGGAAAAATTAATAGTTTATTTGAAGAGGATGAAACATTTCTTTTATGTAATCTTTTTTATTAATTAATTAACTTATTTATTTATTTTAAATTTATAACTTACGAGAAACAAAATATTTAAAGAAATTCATTAACTGACCAATATTAAATCCTAGCATGATTTTCTTTGTAATTTGTATTTATTGACTCGGCATTAATCATTTATTTTTTCATCCACATCAAATTTCGATTATGGTATTTTCAATTGAAAAAGGGATTTATTTTTGAAATTCAACTTGATAATTTTTTAATATAATTTGTTTCTTGTTATATGTTAAGTTCTGAAAATAGCTTTATTCTTAATAATAATTTTTTTTCATTACTAAATTAATAATTAACTGCTATCACTTTAAATAATTAATTTAGTAAGAGATTTATATCATTGAAATAAATAGATGGTCTATTAATAATTAAGTTTTTTTAATTTTTTAAATGTTTTTCATTATATTTACATATAGATATTGATTTGGGTGCCAGGGTTTGGAAATTGAGTGATAATTTGATTTTCTTTTTGAGCACTTATTAGGGTTTTAAGAATCTGTATTTATAAATTAAGAATCGAATGATCAGATTTATGGATGAAGTTGAAGTTTATTTTGAGATCACTTTTATTATAAAAAAATAAATTAAGTACATAAGATGTAACATTACAAGTAGTTTATACGATAAAGTCTAATACAAATTGACCAATTGTATTTATTTTAATCTAAACAAAAATTTATACTTTAATATTACATAGATAAAAAAATTAAAAGAGTGTAAGAAATGAGTATATAATAATTATAGTCAACATGCAGTGAGCATAATGAAAAAAACTAATATATATAAAAGTGGAAATGGGAAAGACAACATTGGGATTGCCAAAATAGAACACATGATTAAATTTGATAATGACAATTCACGGTCTAATTTGTTTGGCTAAAAAATAAATTATTTGAAATAATTTTTGATTTAATTGGTTGCATTAATTTTCTTCTTGAATCTAAATATTATTAGCAAAAAAGTAAATAAAGAAAATATTTATTTTGATTGAATATATTACTTTCTATTTTAATCAAAATTCTGTTACCAAAAATATAATTTTAAAATTTCTTATATTTATGGTAAGAAATAAATATATAAATTTGATAAAATTTTACAATTATAGAGAAAGTTAATTATAAGGAGTTATTGAGTGATAAATAAGCTTCTAAGAGAGCTACTCAGGAAGGATGCATTTATATGGGGGTTTTACAAAAATAATACTTTTCAAAAAAACTATTTCTCAATCTAATGCCAAATCAAAATTATTTATTAATTTAATATTTGTCTCGACATGGACAGATGAAACCACCAACTTAGCAATAGAAAAAGTAATTTGTACTGATAAGCATTGCAAAAAGTAATTATATAAATAAACAATAATTTTTATTTTATATTGAAATTACCAATTCAACTGGTGGTTTTAATACAAAAGGAAAATTTTACGTTGTCAATTTGCATTTTCACTAAAACACACAATTCGTTTGGTGGTTTTAGTATAACCATAGGATGTGACCACTGGTTAACAAAAAATATATGTGAGAATGATGTTTTGTTAAGAGTCCACCATGTGAACTAAGAGTTTCAATAAAAAAAAAAATTTATTTACTCAAAATATGTTTTCATCAAAATCCACAGTTACTCAAAATAAGAGTTTTCTAGTGGTTTTGATTCATAAATATTTCAAAGTTAAATAATTACAACATAAATTTTTTCTTACACAGTTATAAGTTACATAGTTATAAAACACAATAGTTGAAAAAAATATTATTAAGGATTTTAATTTTGATTGACTATATTAATTTTCTATTTAAATCTAAATTCTATTGGATAAAATAATAAATTATATTATAATTATATTATTATTATTGAGTATATATTAATATGCTGCATTCATGATCTTTAGGGATTTTAATTTTATTGAATTTGATAAAATAAAAATGATAATAATTTTATTGTTTATATTAAATTCTCTCATTCAATATATTCTATTGCGGTAATATATACTATTCAGCACAATATTAAATATTACATTATATCCTTTAAGATTTTTTGATTAAAAAAATAATAATTTAATTTTGATTGATTATATTATAATATATAAATATTATTAAATATAGTAAAAATATAATATTATTTAATTATTACTTTTAATAGATTTTTAATTTCATCGGTGGTAGTTATTTTATACAAATAAATAAATGTAATTCATTATTATTTATTAAATAATATATTATAATAAAAAATAAAACTTACTAGATATATATAAAATATAAAATTATGATATAATGCATTCTATTAGCAAATAACATGTTGAGAGATTTTTTTTTTCCTAAAAAAAAGCAACTACAAATTAATTATGTGCTAATGGATTTTAGCAAAAAGTAAAAAAAAAAAAAAAAAGAATCAAAATTAATACCACGTTCTACAAATATGATTTCATATTAATTATTAGTAAGTTTTCTATTTACAGTATATAATCTTATAATATAGATTAATTCTCACTTTGAGAAAATTTTTATTTTTTTTTTATAAAAATATTTTCTTTCTATTTGTGAAAGCTCTTGGAATTCTTTTAGTCAACATATTTGTTTAATATTCATATAAAAATTTATTATAATAAAAAGTATAATATAATTCAATATTTCAATTGCAACAATAAATCAAACAAGCACAAATACATGCAACAACTGTTCACCGAAAAACTAACTAATAATAATAGTGATCACATAATATGATAATTTTTTTTTGAGTAAGGTATGATAATTATTGTCCCGTTTGTTGTTTATTATTTATTATACTTATTTCTCATTTTGTTGTTAACTTTAAATAAAAATCTACAATTTAATTAATGTATATATTTAATATACAAAAGAGGTGATATTTGATTATAAATTTGTTATTGTAATAATATTTGATGATGAATGATTGGAATATAATTTTATATTAATATTATTTATTATTATTATATAATTTATTTGAATTTTATATTTTATTTTTAATTAAAAATAAATCAGTTGAAGTCGTGTTGTTGATTTAGTAGTGAAACAACCCGAATTTTATTTTCAAAGATTTCCATTAAACTTTATAAACCGACAGCTTGGGAAATTTATTTTAATATTTTATTGCGAACAGCTGTGAGAAATCGATCGAAACCGATTGGAAAAAGCCGAAAAACCAATTGAAATCAAAGATTTGGGTTCGATCGAACGAACGAACCGGTCGACCCAAACCATTAGAAATGCTAATTTCTTTTCTTTTTATCTCCAGCGCTGCCCTCTACTTCTCATCCTCTACCAGCGCCCACTCCATCGCACCACACAGCCACCGGCCCCCCTCCTCTCTTCTCTCTTCTCTTTCTTCTTCTTCTTCTTTCTTTCTTTTTCTTTCCCTTTTTTTCTTTCTTTCTTTCCCTTTTCTTTTCTCCCTGCAACTTGTCTCGCCGTCACTGCAGCAATCCAGCAACGTCGGCCGGATCACCGACACCGCGCGCCTCGTTGGCAGTTGCACTTTCCGCCTCCATGCGCGCCGCATCCCGTAGCTCCTCCGGCGCCCACATGTCGGCCCCTGCAGGTCTTGTCGCGCCTACAAGCAGCAGCATCCAGTTTAAGCCTCACCGCCAGCCGCACCTCCGCCTCTGCCAGATCCTCCACACCGCTGCGCTC
>NW_023590812.1:0-32301 GCF_014843425.1 Jatropha curcas
ACCGCAGCCATTTGGGTTGCGAACAGGGAGCAGACAATGGGTGGCACATGGGCGGTCGCGCAAAAGTTCGAAGTTTTCGAAAATCGGTAGTCACTTTAAAGTCGCAACCGGGAAAATAAAGTCGCAGGGGACATTTTGCGGCTAGAATCTGCGAGCTGGTTTGCTCTATTAGTCGCAAATCTGGTTCGCAATATTTGTCGATACTCTTTTGATTTATGTCGGTCGATAAAATGTCCGGTCACCAATTAGGCTACATTTTTTTGTGTATGTTGCATTCCGGTTTTGTTATGCGTGATATTTGGGTTGTCAGGGGTGGTACAAAGGTATAAAACAAAAAAAGGGAAAAGGAACAGAAGAAAAGGCTAGGCTTGAACCGGAACCGTAAAGGGCGACCTAAGGTAGAATGAGCTGCTAGGGTTTGAAAACTCCGTAAGAGGGCATGCCTAGGCAAAAGTTAGAGTTTATAAAAAAAAAAAAGAAAGGAAAACAAAGGGCTAGGTTGAAAACCGAAAGGGCGACCTTAGTAAGAAATGACTCATTATAGGTTGATAAACCCGTAAAGGGCGGGCCTAGGCCAAAAAAATTTTAGAGTTAGTAAAAAATTTGAGATAACTGCATCGGTGCTTTAGTGCCATGCATATTGTAGATAACTTGCCGACTGGTTGCTCCATGCCATCAAACTTGACTAGAAGGAGAATAGGCGATATGAGTAGTTAGAAATGAAACGGACTATTGTATTTAAAAATAGTAGATTTTCTTTACTTTTGTATATTGTTGAAAAGAAGTAATGATCTAACGAAAGAGGCTTTTTTTATATGTTTTTCTTTCCCTTTTGGTCTTAGGGTATGATTGTTGAATTACAAACTTCCTCTCGTCCTATTTGGTTAGAATTGCTCATGTCCGTTTTAAGAGTCTTTTGGTTGTTTGGTCCGCCCGAAGTGGTTTGATTCTTTTATTAGGACATGGATTAGGAAGGTCAAATGCTATTTTCTTTGGTGATTTCCTTGGAAGGATTTGATAAAGAAACAGCTCATGAATAAAAATCCCTAGCCCTATAAATAGGTTTGCTAATGAGGGAGTTAGCATTAATTTTATCTCTTTTCTTCTTGAATGTTGCACGGGTGATAAAGAACGAGTCACCACCATCCTTTTTTCAAGAAATGTAAATCTTTTTGGTTTTTGTGGTTTTGCTTAGCTTTCGTTCTTATTTAGTCTTTAATTGTCAAGATTTTGGAAACGAGATGTTTGAGATGGGGGGCCCGGGGCCGAGAGTGCATTTTATGCCCGCACTAACAAGGTGGAAACTCATCGGCAAGTGGGTGGGAATGCCTTCTTTTTTCGGTTTCTGTGGTTTTGTTTTCTTAGCAGGAATAAGAAGGGTGAAGTTCAAATGCAGAAATGTAAATAAACTGTAGAAAGAAAATGTGAATAATCTGGTGTATGGTGCCTCAAAGGAGTCTACAAAATATAAACAAAAAAGAGAGGAAGAGCAACGCGGGCCAGTACATCAACAACCTGGTTGGAGCGATCAAACGATGCGATCTCCTCCAGAAGACGGTCTGTTTCGGTCAGCTCGGAATATAACACATCAAGCATACTCTCGAGTGTCATGGGTGTCATATGTATAGCCCCTCGCTGGACGCGCAGGTAGCTGGGAGGGTGTTGCCGTTTCGCCAACGGGATTTCAGTCAAGTTGGTCACAATTCAGACTCTGCGTCATGGGACAAGGTTTTGACGAGTTTCGAAGTTAATAGACTCTGGGAAACGCTGAATCACACCATACTGGCAGTTTGATTATGTCCCTGGAAAAGTAGGCAATGGAGAACATCAGAGACTGGATAATAGCATAAATTGAGGTTCATAGCTCCCATAGTGACCAGTTGCAATTCCCGCCAAGGGCTAAGTCCACCGAAATCACGAGGTGATCTCCAAAATCAAAGTGTCTAGGAGAGGCGACGTGCGAAAACTTGGCAAGGAACCATACGTTGGGACACTTCCCCCGAACTAGCTGGGACAGAGAAATCAAGCTTAGTTGTCCTAACAAGCCCCAGGCTTGTCAGTAAACATCCGGGCAACCTCGATGGTGAATTGAAGTTGAGTGAATTGAAAGGCAATATCCCTAACCCAGCACATGGTCTTCCATGTCTCATCATAAGACGGTGCGAGATACATAGGCTCTGTCATGTCCGGACAATGGCTCAGCAGTCCGAAATTCCAATTCCTACGGTCGGCCCAGTTTTTCATGGCATAACAGTCAGCATAGGAAACAAAAGGCCCTGACGCAGAGAAGGGTTCACCATCCATGACAGAACCCTATGTATTCAGGAAAGGCTCTAAGGGAAGACTTGATCCGGAATCTATTCCACAGGGAAGGTAAACTGGAACAGTAGAGAACCAACCTCGGTCAACATTATCATATCTTTGGGCCTGGGCAAAGCTGGACTTTCATAGTGTTCAGGGTGGTGACGCCATTACGGCGCACATCTCATAGTCCGAGTCACTTTCAAAATCTTCAAATGAAAACCATAGTGGTTGGGGTTAAAGTGTTGCCTTACGAGCTAGGCTAATGAAACCATGATCAGCCTATCAAGTCTTTGGATAAATTTCAGCATGCTAATTGATTTCATGGGATGGATCCCCACACGGTCATTGGGTAGCTGATTGGAACAAAAGATGAGACTTGTTTCTGAAAGTCTGGAGGTTAGAAGATCAGTAAAAGATTCGCCCGCTCGGGCCTCGATCAGATCGACCTAGGTAAGAGATTTAAATAAAGGGTTAGGCTAACAGTTATTTGTTTTAATTGCAGGAAATAAAGCATTCAAGTTTCTGGTCGAACAGTCGCGTCACGCAATGTCAGATGCATCACGCAACTACATAGTGTTGCGCCACGCAACTTATCAAGGAGCTTGTGTCCCCTGGCTCGCGGCTGAATCCGGCCGCACCCGCAACTGTTCTTACCAAAGAACAGTCAGTGCGTGACGCATCTGTCGACAGGTGAGGAGGAGATACCTAGACATTAATGCTACCATGGTCGTGTGTTTTCTATGAGGTTTTCAGGGTCTAAACAAGCCGAAGATTGCAAGCATGGCACCAAGCTTCCACGGACAGAAAATAAGGGGTATCGAAGATGGCGGCAGAAGGATAAATCAAAGTTAGAAACAGGGGGTCCGCGTAGTTTTTGAAAACAGATGCGTCACGCAACTGTTCACAAGAGAAACTGCATCACGCATCTTCGTCTCTGGCGTGATGCCACTGTGGAGGAACAGACAGAGATGAAAGAACACAATAGTGCATTCAAAATCACGGGCCAGGAAGAATAGGGAAAAGCAAGAAAATTGCAAGCGAATTCACTTACTGCCTTCTGGAACACCCACGCATCGCGTCCGGTACTTGGTATGAATGGCAAATCGAGCCGATGCGGGAAGAAATGTGAAGAGCTGCGTATCGGCCAGGTAAGGGGTTGTGGCTTGCTAGGAATCTGATCGCCCTCCTCGAAAGATCAGGGAATATCGGCGATCACCTCAGTTCCATCTCGGGAGTGGTAGGCGGAAGCAGGAATCTCGGGAATTTGCGGCCATAGTTGTTAGAGTTCAGAGAGTTTTGGAAGTTTTGAAAAGTTAAAAGTAAAAAAACGAATGAAGGTAAAAGGGTTACTTATTAAAGGAATGGGTTAAATGGGCCCAAGCAAAAAGAACCCATAAAGGCAAGTCGGCTTATTAGGCAATTTGGAGTCGGCGTGCGGCTTCGTATACACTTCAATAATTCCATCCTACTCGTACAACCAGGCGGGCAAATCATCAAATTCCATAAATACACTAAGGAAAGTTTTCTTTAACACCTGCATAGGAAAAGTATACCGCCTGAAAATTTGGGACTAGAAAAAATTTAGCCAATTTTTTGCTAAATTACAAAATTATTTTGTAAAATTTCAAAATTTTTTGCAAATATGATAAAAAAACACTGTTTCAAGTGTGTGTCTTGAAAAAGATAATATTTTTTTTTGTTCTCGGGATGGATTCCGGATTGGGGGCAAAAATAAAATCTTTTGCCCTGATGCAAATTTCAACTTTCAAAGTTTTTTGGTTATTAATGCACGGGGGCATGTGATGCTCAACATCTAACAAGGCGAGATTGTTTGTACACAGAAATTGCTTTCTTTCCTTTTGAAACATTTCCGTGCGGGCCAAACCATTGATGGTTTGGAAGGCCGTAGGTCGACCGAGGAGAGTGATGGGGTGTAGTTGCGCAACGCTGTTTCGGCTTTATCCTGATTGGTGATGGTGTATTGGAAGCCACTGATCAAGGACAAGGCAAGATCTGTTTGTACACACAGAAATGCTCTTTACTCTTGAACGTGGGCCATGATGACTGTTGACGGCTTCAGCAACACGCTGATGTAGTCGACCTGGAAGCCTTACAGTAAACCTCAACTTAACCCTTTAACAGCGATTAAACTGAGTGAGGCAGGTGAACCAACAAAGCGGATTAGACAGGCCGAGCTTTTGGACATCATCAAGGACCTCTAAAGCCGATTAAAACTGAGCTGAGGAGGTGAACAACAAGGCTGATTACACTGAGATTTTGGACAGTCAAAACCTCTAAAGCCGAATTAAACTGGAGCCTTTGGCGTGACCAGATGATCAAAATCAAAATACCTTACGAGCCAATCGGAAACGAGACATATCGGAGGTATCTTCAAAGCACAATCAGACCAGAGCTTTAGAGAATGATTACAGATCCGATGGAAGGCGCAACAAGCCGATCGCGAGACTGAGGGCTTTGCTGGACATGCACCGAGATGTATCAGACACACGAAGAATACCTTCGGCCGATCAAGATTGAGCTCAGAGGTGACTACCAAAGCCAATCAAGCACAGCGGGACGTTTTTGGTATTTTGATTACAGATTCTGACTGGAGAGGAAAAGCCCGATTAGACTAAGCTTTGGACGTGACCCAGATGAATCTCAAGACAACAATCCTTCAAAGCGATCAGACTGAGCTCGGCAGGTGACTTCAAAAGCCACTAAGTACCAATGCTTTGGAGTTGATTACAGATCGACTATGAGCCAAGAAAGGGCGGATGCAGGCCCGGACTCCGGAGTTGACGTGAGCAGATACGAAGGACAACGCAGAAATCCTTAGGCCGGATCAGAACCCTGAGCCTCGGAGGTGACTTTCAAAGCCAATTAACTCGAAGCTTTGGAGTTGGATTACAATCTGAATGGAGCCAACAAAGTCATTCAGATCTGAGTTTGACGTGAAAAGATGAATCAAGACAACCAAAATCCTTCAGGCCGTAGAGACCCGAGCTCAGAGTGTACTTAAAAGCCAATCAGACCCGAGCTTCTGGAGTTGGATTACAGAGATCGACTGGAGGGCTAACAAAGGATTGATCTGACTTGAGCTTTTGGACGTGACCAGATGATCAAAAGCACGCAAGAAAATCTGTTCAGGCCGAGTTCAGGACCGAGGCTCGGCGGTGTTCAAGCATTTCTCAAGACGCTGCTTGGAGTTGTTGTGCAGATCGATGTGGAAGCTAACAAGGCGAGTTGAACACTGGAGCTTTGGACGAGGATTCACCAAGATTGAAGGCGCGTGCAGTGGGCCATTTAACATTAATGTTTAACCACAATTAATGATAAAGCGGGGGGGGGCAAACTGTGAACAGCTGTTTTTATGCCCCTACTGATCCTATGATGATACGAGGATGTGGAAATGGAAGGCTAATTTATTTAGAAGTCTTTTAAATTCCAGGATTTAAATGTAAATTTGATTTTAGTGTCTGGGTTGCGTATTGTTATCGCAAAAAAAAAAAAAAAGGAGAAAAGAAAAAATCAAATAAGACCTGCTCAAGTACTATCAGCTTGAGACAAAAGAAAGGGATACAAAAAATATACGAAAAAAGGTCATTAATAAAACTATTTGGCTATAGGGCAGTAGGGGCAAGATTTGTGATGCCCTGATGCAGGTTTCGAGAGAGCGCCTTGCTCGTAACGTTGGTGCTTGGAAAGCAGGTGATAAAGCCATGATGGTCATGATAGAGTTAGGTTGCATTTGTCATGATTGGTGGTGATTTGTGTGATGTGCATTTGTGTAGAAATGTCGTACATATTCATTTGCTTATGCTATATGCATCATGTTGTGTTTTGCTAAATTTTGTTTTATGCAGTTAAGATAGGGCCCGAAAGGGAAAAAGCTCCACAGAGTCAGTTGGTTAAGAGCAGACGAGTGCTTGGTTAGAGCTGAAGAACTTTCAACCCCCTTCGACTTTCTGATTCCAGTTCCCTACCCGTTTTTGGGCTCTACACTGAGGATTGAGAAAACTTTTTTCAATTCAGTCGATTATTAGTTTTCAGCTTCTTACACTCTATTGATAGTAGAGGTGGCTAGTATATCCTGTTCGGAATATTGAGAAGAATGTCAAAGAAGATAGTGGTAGCTCGCCATAAAAACAAGCTTTACGCTCGAAAGGTTAAGGAGTTAATGATATAGAAGATGATGAGGCAAAGGCAGAACGAGAGAAAAGAGCAAGTGATGACGACTCGGTCAACGGAGAATTCTTTGCTAGATAGAGTTGGCACTATAAAGAAGGGGGAACTGAAGCTCGCCAATTGGTTGTTGATAAACAGTTGAATAAGCTGGATACAGGAGCCTCAGAAAAAGGCTTCATGGTTTCATGTAATTCGAAGGGGATGGGACATATGCTAGAACATCTGGCGGATGGATGATGATGAAGAAGCTTGAGTTAAAGCTATAAAGCCTCTTAAACTGGTATAAGAATGCCAGAGCGATGGCAAAATATGATGGGCAACAGGTGATCCAAGGAGTGCATATCATGTAGTAGTAGGGAGTGAAATGGGTTGGCGGGTTACCCGTCAAAGAGATTCTTATCCTAAAATGTTCCTATTTCATTGACCGGATCTACTCAGAATTAAATTATTAATTTGGGGAACAAGAAGGGGTGGGAGGAAGAGATTTGGGAACGAGCGTGCGGACGACAGTGTTCTTGAAAGAAGTGGTGCTTACAACCTTCAAGATGAGCATAGCAACTTGAGGATTTGAAAGCTATGGTGTAGAAAAACTGACGAGACTTAAGACCTTTAGCAATTAAATAACGTGGCAGGTGAGAGCCAAGGATCACGGCAAATGAAAGAAAGCACTGATACACAGAGGGCAAATATTAAAGATCTTTTATTAAGAGGGACCTTGTAGGGCTTTCCAAGAGAAACTATAGTTGTATAGGTGCCGTTAACAGAATTTTGTCACAGAGGTATAGAAGGGGTTGGGACCCCTCCCCCTTGGGGCCGGCCATAGGAAGGGACAAGAGATAAAGAGAAGACAAGAAATATGGGGGAACGCATTTCGAGAACTTTCAACCATTCTGGTTTTACCAAGGGTCGAGCATCCACTGGAAAGACCGAGTGTAAACAAGAAAAACAACAGCACATAGACGTGGGCACAATTGCCACAAAGAGATTCCTCATTAACTTTGGAACTCCCTCTCTAAAAGTGTCTTGAAAAGGTGAAAGTCAGCCGGGTCTGTTGCGCAGCCTAGCGCACAAAGGAGCGTCCTTTAGTACCTCTGCAGAACATGGTCTGATCGCAATGCATAAGTGTCTTTTCCCTAAGGCATGGTCACCCGGCCCACTATCGACCAATGCCTTCGGTTGAGACACGAGATCTTAGATTTAATTAATGAGGGCGCAGGTAATAACCCATAAGAAATCCAAGGCAAAGCAGAAGAACAACCCACTCAAATTTTCACATGTGTTGCCTCTAAAACCTTTACATGGTTGAGTCTGGTAAGACTCCGCTGAGGGTGATGGCTGAGTTTGAGAGGAGGAGGAAGAAAAATGAGACGGGAACTACGTTATTTAGATCACAGATTTTTGTGATGGTCCTAAATGTATGAGAAATGATTAGCGATGAAGAGTGTTTTTGAATCAGCAAGTGAGGAGAGTTTTGGTTAGGGAAGTGAAGATGGAGGATGATGTTGGGAACCTCTGTTACCCTCCTTGACATCTTGGCAGCATAGCAGGACACGACGAAGCTGTAAGCAGTAGCGGGAGTTTTCGGGAGGCCGGAAAATCTGAGCCTAAAAGACTGTATAATGCCTTTGTTTCGTATATGAGAGACTGTCCTCTCCGGAAGGAACGGACATGCGAGTACTAAAGTGTTTTATTTATAAGATGGCAGAAGTGGATAGGCAGGATAATAGGCGATTGTATGATTGATCGGCAGTTCTTGGCTTTGAATGTTGAGGCCATGTGATTATTTCAAAGTTAAGGAGTGAAGTGTCTGGATGCTAGAACCGTGTTTAGGGGATGTTGGTTTGTTTGAGCCTTTTGAGACTCTAAGAGACAAGTGGAAGGCATAGTTCAAGATAGTAGTGGTAAAGCTTGGTGGCGATTGAAAAGGAGATCAGAGTTTATTGTGATAGACATCCACTATTTGCCTTAGTGCTTGGGCGCCCATGTACATTCATCTAGGCGAGGTGTACCATCAGACGCTACGCTTCAATAAAAAACCAGCAACATCAAGTGTCCCATTAAATGGTGAGCGTTCATCATCATTCTTGCGTTAGTTGAGAGAAGTATAGCCTCTAAATATAGACAAGCAGGTCATCCTCATGTTGACTGGTTTCAGATTGCAAAGTCCTAGCACGAATAGGGCCACTATCTCCAACATTTGAAGAAAATGGAATTTCTTGCAGGAAGGGAAACTGCACTTGGAAAGAATCACAAGGCATTATAGAACTACAAATTTACCCCAGAGGACCGTTTAGGCTTGGGTTATAAGCACCGGAGCAACATCAGGAAAAACTTTGCTGGTATGGGACCATGGGATGGACGATGTGGGATTCAGGTGGGTCGGATGTGCGCATTCCTCTTCTTATGTCGCCGATAGATGCCATGTGAGCAAACTGGAGACAATCTTCGGTCTAGAGATTTTGGAATTTCTCATTGGAGGTCTAGGCGATTTGAGCCCAGAGGACGATAGCTTGAGGAAGAGAAGGAAGAAAGAAAGAACCACAGAAAAGGGGGTTGAAGGGTCTTAAAGCGGACCGAGAAGAGGATAAGAAAGAAGAGCAGCTGCAAACCAAGCAGCAGAAGAAGAGGACAGTAAATAAGATGAGCACCGGAGGCAAAGAAGAAGACTGTGACGCAGATCAATAGAGCTAAGGCGATCTGGGCTGTATTGAAGAAAGCTTTTGAATGAAGCTGAACCTGTATGTTGTCATGATTACTGATTAATGAATGGAATCTAAATGTAAATGACTGCCAATTCTGCCATTCTCAATGAAGATACTTTAATTTTGCTTACTTGTTTGATATCTTTCCTGATGGTTCCATTCATTAAGTAGATAAACACATGTGCATATTTGACATTAACTCATCATGCATGCTTGAATTTAATATTGGCACAAAAGATAATCCACAGATTTTATTAATTGGGCCAAACCTAACACCAGAGTCAAACACAAAATTTCAAAGTCTACTCATGGACAAAAAGGAAGCCTTTGTATGGAGTTACGAAGACATGCTGGGAATAGACAAGTCTATAACCGAGTACACAATTCCTCTGTATCCTAGAGCCAAGCCAGTGAAATAGAAGAGAAGAAGGTTAAGACCAGAATTGGCCAAGAAGATTAAAGAGGAAGTGACCAACCAAGCAGATAGATATAGGATTCTAGAAGTGGTTCACTATCCAGATCGGTTAGCGAAATATAGTCCCAATTCCCAAGAAAGATGGACGGGTCAGGATGTGTATAGATTATAGAGATTTGAACAAAGCATCACCAAAGGATGATTTTTCTCTCCCAAATATTGACATCCTGATAGATAGCGCAACAATGATGGGATGCTACTATAATGAATAGATTTTGCAGGGTATAATCAGATTCTCATGGCACTATTGGATAAGGCCAAGACAACTTTCATCACAGATTTTGGAACTTTCTGCTATCGGATGATGCCGTTTGGCTTAAAGAACACCGGGACTACTTACCAAAGGATGGCTACTACATTATTTCATTATATGATCCATAAGGAGCTAGAGTGAGCATCCAGCAACCTTGGAGCGGTTCATGGACAAAGTATCAAATACAAGCTATGGCTGAACCCGAAGAAGTGTGTATTCCGTGTAACCTCAGGAAAATTGCTAGGGTTCATAGTAGGACCAAAAGGAATAAAGATTGATCTTGACAAGATTAAGCAATCCAAAAGATGGAGCTGCCCAAGACAAAAAAAAGCAAGTGATAAGCTTTATGGGAAAGATTCAGTATATCAACAGGTTTATATCGAAGTTGTCTATAGTATGTGATCCAATATTCAAGCTGTTAAGGAAAGATCAACTAGTAAAGTAGAACGATCACTGCCAGATAGCTTTTGACAAAAATCAAGGAATATTTGTCCAGTTCCCTGGTTTTATGCCCATCAAAACCAAGGAAAACCTTAATTTTGTACTTGACAGTGGAAGATGCGAAGATGCTAGAATTGGAGCCATGTTAGCACAAGCTGATGAAGCAGGTGTTGAGAAGGCAGTGTAGTACTTGAGTAAAAAGCTTCTTCCAAATGAACAAAAATATAACTTGATTGAAAGAACTTGCTTAGCAATGGTGTGGGCCACCAAAAAGCTTCGACACTACTTCAGTCTTATAAGGTAATAGTAGTCTCAAGGATGGATCCAGTCAGATATTTATATGGAACACCAGCATAGGGAAACTAGCAAGATGGTTAATCCTGTTATCAGAATTTGATATTGAGTGTGCTATGAAGAAAACCGTCAAAGGACGAACAGTTGCAGACTTTCTAGCAGCACATCCATTTGAAGACAATGAGCAATGGGAGATTGATTTTCTCGATGAGCATCTGAACTTGATAGAAAAGGAAGGATGGAAGCTCTACTTTGATGGTTCATCTCATAGTTAAGGAGCCAGAGTAGGCGTCTTGATAGAATCTCCACAAGGAGAAGTTGTCTCGATTCTGAAGAGATTACGGTTTGTGGTTGCGAATAACATGGCAAAATATAAAGCCTGCTTATTTGGGTTAGAAGCTCTGATAGCCGCTAAAGCTGAAGAAGTTAAGATTATTGGTGATTCAAAACTGGTAATTGAGCACGCTAACAGAAACTAGGAAGTAAAGGAAGATCGGTTGAAACCCTATATTGACTACCTGCACATTGTTATTCAGAATTCAAAAGAGTAACCTTCATATACACACAAGCAAAGTGAAAAATCGAGTACTAGACACTTTGGCAAATTTAGCATCAGCTTGGGAAGAGATTTCAGTTATGCCTGAGAAGACGTTTATGATGTCTTTAGGTAGCATCGTGTGTTATGAAGAAGAAAGGATAATGGATATAGATGAAGAAGATCAACCATGGTTTCATGATGTCCTGTAGTGGATGACTAAAAGGGCTTATCCTAACTCAACTACTAGAGATGATGGAAAAGCTATACAACATTTGACATTACAATTTGTAGTCTTAGACGGTTAGTTGTACAAGAGAATGTCAAATGGGGTATTGTT
This sequence comes from Jatropha curcas, assembly GCF_014843425.1. The sequence continues at coordinate 11,533 of NW_023590812.1, forward strand.
AAGATGTGCATCAAGGAAAGAAGCTGAATAGATTATGGAACAGATCCATGCAGGGGTTTATGGCATCCATATGAACAGAAAACCTCTAGCAAAGAAAATTCTCAGACAAGGATTCTTTTGGTCGACAATGGAAAGGGATTGTATTTCTTTTTGTGAAAAGGTGATTTGAATGCCAAATTCATGGAGATCTGAGTCACACTCCACCTTCAGAATTACATCCTTTTATTTTGCCATGGCCATTTGCAGCTTGGGGAATAGATATCATTGGAAAAATTTCACCACTTGCTTCTAATGGACATGAATTCATAATGGTAGCAATGGACTATTTCTCAACATGGATTGAAGCAGAATCTTTTAAGAACATCGGCGCCAAGCAAATGGCCAAATTCATTAAAACGAACCTAATCTGCCGATATAGGATCCCCTATCATATAATGACAGATAATGAAGTTCAGTTCTAAGAAAAAAGTAACGACACTGTTGGAAAAATATAGAATTGTGTATCATAAATCTTCACCGTATCGACCACAAGCTAATAGGCTAGTGGAAGCTGCGAACAAGAACATCAAGAAGATATTGAGGGAAATGGTAGAAAATCATTGTGATTGGGCAAGCAAGCTATAGTATGCTTTGTGGGGCTATAGGACCACAACCAAATTAGCGAATGGAGCAACTCCTTATTCTCTAGCTTATGGAATGGAAGTCGTGCTATCGACGGAAATAAAGGTCCAGTCCTTGTGCGCAATGATGGAATCCAAGATTCCAGAATGTCAATGGGCAGAGAATCATTACCAAGAATTAGCACTCCTAGATGGAAAGAGGCTTGATGCCTGATTCATGGATCAGTTGTATAAAAGGAGAATAGCAAAGCACTTCAACAAGAGAGTTCATCCAAAGCTACTCAGAGTAGGGGATTTGGTCTTGAAACAGATGCGGCCAAACATTCATGACCCACGAGGGAAGTTCAAGCCTAACTGGGAAGGTCCATTTCTGATTAAGAGAATGCTTTCAAGGTGCAGTGATAACTATCAGATATAGAAGGCAATGAATTTACTGAACCAGTCAATTTGGATAGACTGAAAAATTTTTTTGTATAACTCGAAACGTTTATGGTAAAGGCCAATTAATAAATTCACCTTTTGTGTTCTTATTAACTTTAATGCTTGTTATGATAAGTTTGTGTTGATATGCAAATGATGTGAATTTACATTGATGACATAGAATAGTAGGAAATATATCAAGCATTTTCAAAGTAAGAGACATTTCATTTCATTCATAATAAGTGCATACATTCATATAATTGCACTATCAATAATTGTCTAGTACATATCATTAGAAAGCAGGATAGGAACATCTACATGCAAGGTCCTAATAGAAATCTAGCAGTCAATAGATCAGCCGACTCAGAATCAGTACCGACTTTAGAATAAGCCTGTAGCTACAAGTGGTATAAGTCTGAAGAAGAGGTATCTGCCACATCAGAAATGTGTTGTAACACCCTCCGCCGTGTCCCGTGAGACCCGACGACGGATGCCACATTCGGTGCCGGAGACACCGTCTTAACTGAAGATTATGAATTAGAAGTAATTAGATTATGAATTAGAAGTAATTGAATATTCACAAGTTTAGCGAGTAATATTTTTTTTATAGATAATCATTTCATTTCGTTTTCATCTCTCTTTGTTTTGTTTTGAAAAATAGATTGCGAAAAATCCTCCAAAAATACTGTAAGAATTTTCCTCTTTAAAAACTGAGGTCACCAAACATGTGAATACAAAACACTCCAATTAAACTCCAAACTCCTGACATCTCCAAATAATCATCATAACACAACAACACTTCTATATTTTCATAACTATATCATTCCTCAGTAGCAGTTTAATATTCATCAATTAATTGCATTCATTATATATATCAAGTCTTCATAAACTAATCATACCAGCTCTCTTCAAATATTTTATATAAACGTCGATTAATGAATCTTGGATCTAAATAAAATATTATCCCCCTTTCTGTAGCACCATTCATGACCCGATAAAATAATATTATTTTAAGATTAAAAAATTTTGGGGCGTTACATGTGTACAGTCGTGTGACTACGCTAGGTGGAAATAAAGCGAGATAGAAATCCTTATGTAATAAGACGACCCTAAAACCGAGTGTAATCAAGGACAGCCTGATGATGACCATACTGCCTAGCTACACGACTGGGATAATAAGCCACTACCATGCTCAATCCACATAGAGGCACACAGAGCATGTACAAAGAAACTGTGACTCGCTCTATATACCACCAGGGGCAAGTCCATCTGACACCCTTGGAGGTGAGATCTTTAAAGATTGTAGTCCAGTCTTCAACAGTGCCGCCAGTTAGACAACGGTGGCCTCAGACATAAACTCGCTATCTATAATCGTACATCAGATGGTCCGATGGTGGATCCATCACCTGCAGCTTCTCAAAGGCCCAAAATTGCAAATGCATTTAAAAAAAAAAAAAGAGATATATATATAATAAATAAATAAAGGAAGAAGCTCGTTAAGTTGAAAACCCGCAAAGGGCGGCTTAAGGAAAAGTTAAAGCATATGAAAAAAAAAGAAAAAGGAAAAAAATAAGAAAAGAAAATAAAAACAAAATGAAAATTCATTTACCTGCAGTAGAAGCGGGCTCCCCATCGGACCAAGTACCAATCTAGAGTCTCGAGCATGCTCTCCTAGCCAAATAAAAGTCTTAGCCAGAATAAGTTAAGAAGGTGTGCGTCGCCTAGCCATCTGCTCAGCTATAGGCACCAACCAAAGGCTGCCATAACCATCAATACCACTGAGCAGTAAGTACTGGATAAGAATACAAAAATAGATAAGTGGAGGCCAGTGTGGGCTAGTGTGGTCCATACTCAATGCACGATCGACAAGTGGTCGCAGGGCATGACATCAGCCGAGAAATCGAATACAGGCAGAATCATTGAAGCAGGATCAATATCCAACTTGGGCACAGCAGGAACCTCTCCGGTCATGGGTATTCTCCCCCGGAAATGATGCTAAGCTCTTTGAACAACGGACAAATCTTGAAGTCATTATGGCAAATAAGTTGTCCGAAGGGTCGAAATGGTTAATCAACAATTGCAGCAATCCGGGTTGATCCCAAATATTCCGGTAATAGCTCAGCCCATTGAGTTCGAAGGGTAAAAGCAAATCCCAATCCTCACGGCTAAAAACTGCGGAACACTGCTTCGAATAAAGGTGCCAAGGACCGATCTATAAAGAATGGGGAAGAAATGAAGAGTCTGGGGAAGTTTTTGAGTGAAAGCTTCATATGGAAAAATAGGAACAAGCTTTTGAAGCGTGTATGGGTGTTATGGGCTTTTATAACAAGAAATAAAATGACAGACTTGACAGTTGGTTGCCGCTGCAGCACTACTAGCGCAAGCCACAGCATAGTGGCGCATGCCACTAGGTAGCAGACAACTGGAAAACCTGCTATTTTGTGGCATTTCAACGTTCAAAATTGACAAATATTACAAATATCAGTTATAAAGCAAGAATACACCATCTCCACTTAAAGATATGTAAAGAAATTGCCATTTGCTTTCATATAAATAAAAATATGTCTGTTTCTTTACAAAAGAACCATTCCCCCAAACTGGGTTCGAAATACAAAAAGAAGCAAGAAAGAAGAGACAAAGAAAGAAAATAGAACAGAGTAAACTGGAGCAGCCGACTCAAGACATGTTTGAAGTTGTCTCCTCCAATTCGTAACTGGCAGACTGCTCGATCTCTTCAACAATGATTGGCCGATTTCTAGCCCCATTACCAGCACGCCCGCCACTTTGAGTCCTCTGACCTCGACTAGCTGGAGGCACCATGCTAGCTCTCTGCATACATTCATAGACATTAGTAATTGCATTTCATGCATACATGGCATATGCATTGCATATTCTCTTTGGTGTTGTTTTTATACTTACAAATACGTGCTCGTCAGAGAGTCTCGCCACCGCTAAATTGAGGCACGCTGCTTCATACAACTGACACACCTCATTCAGAAATGGACACCTGCAGTATAAGACAGGGGCATCCAATATGCGTGTGAAATAATAAAAAGAACAGTTTTCAAAATAAGACCAGATAATACTCAAATGGGTGTAGCCCGGCGGAGAAATCCAGTATGGGCTCACAAGATGGGCCTCCAGCATGCCCTGTGTTATCTACCTTGTGCGATCCAAGATAAAAGAGAAAGAGGCACCTGGTTTGTGCTCTGGCTTGCCAACGGCGATAGCCGTATCAAGAGCCTCGGAATCAAAACCCCTCCTCACATGCTTGTCGCGCTGTTGGCGCTTCAAGAATAAAGGACAGTCAGTGAATAAAAGAAAAGACAGTAGGGCAGAGTCAAAAATAGAATAAAAGGGGATAAAACTCACCTGTACTGGGGCATCGCAGGACCTCTATCAAGCTCCTCTGCCTCGGTAAAAGGGTCAAACTCAGACGGAGGGATATGGACTAAGAGTTGAGTCTACACAAAGATGGCATAGGCGACGGGTATAAAAGCAGCCAGATTGTCAGTGGCAGCCGATCCTCTCCGAGTAGCCGTAATGTCCTGCTCGAGCCAAATAGACCGCATAGACAACATGTAGTATGACACTTCATATGGCACCCTCCTCCTGTTTGGCCTAAGCTCTCGCTCATTAAACCTCTCCCCGAGGTAGTACACGTCGTAACACAGGCCGAAAAGGAGAAGTCATCTATGTTGGTACCCAACGGCCGCTTGGACGAAGTCAGGATATGTGGCCACCTACCCCATGGATACCTCTCTATCTGCAAAGTTACAAAAAAAAAAAAGAAAGAAAAGAGAAAATCAAAAGAAAAGAATTAAAATCAGAAAAAAAAGGAAAGAAGAAGAAAAGCAAAAGAAAAACGAAAGAAAAAGAAATATATTGTGAGAGGTAGTAGCATCTTACCCAATCCTATGCCAAGCTATTCAACAACTACCGGAATACCGAAACCTCCGAGGTAGTATGAGCATACCTCCGGTCGAATCTCCATGCTCGACCTTGAGGGAGAGTCCTCACTTTAATGTCACCATCAAAGCCATATAAGCTCGACATAGGGAGGACCTGGTGCTCACAGGCCCAGATCTGTATAAAAAATAAAGGAGAAATCAATAAACAAATGAAAGAACAAGAATGCAAAGGGAAAGAGGGAGAATGCTCAAAGAAAATGTGATTTAATACCTCAATGATGCGTCTGTAGCCGACCTTCAAGTGCGCTCCTCTGACATACAAGTCCATCCCGTAGTATAGATACAATACGGTAGCAGCTCCCCAGTTACACTGCCTCGTCGCATCTAGATCCTGAAGAGGTGGTAATAGTGCCAAATCTACATCATTACCATAGTTAGTAAATACGATAGTCGACAACGGATAAAAGAGGTAGGCTCATGCTACCATATCTACTTGCAGCTCCTCTAAGCGCTCGTGAGGCATCTCCTCATAGTGAGAGATAATGCTCTCATAACGTACCCGATAGCAGCTCAGAGGCTTGCCTATAGGGCTAGTTAGTTCAGAATCCTCATCCGATCATCAAAAAAAACTGACTGCCCTCCAAAAGGAAGCCCGGTACTGGCGGCAAAGTCTACTCGTGTAATCGTCATCTCACCGAACAATAGATGGAAGGTGTGAGTAGTGTCCATCCACCACTCCACGAGCACTAGAATACTAAAAGGAAGGATTTGCTCCTACACCCGAGGAAAGGTGTCGATAAAATGTCCGAAGCCCGCCTCCCAGATACGATCCTGAACTCACACATGCAAATGGTCGAACCACTCAGCGGTTACATAGGCATTGCCGCCGAATTTTTCATGCTTCGTGTTCTTCTACAAAATAAATCACTGTAAGTATGCTAACAAAGTGCAAAGGCACATGTATTTTATGTTTCAATGCAGGTAAGCAAGGAAAAATGATAAAAAATGATAAAAATTAGGTGTTTCACAGCTACTGTGGTGTAAGGCACTACTCAGGTGATGTGCACCACTAATACTGTGAAGCACACCACAACGCTGTAGCGCAGCTAAAGCCAAAGAAGTGGCGCACACCATAGCAACAGCGGCGCACGCCACAACAGCCCACCACAGCCCAAAAGTGCCCGATAATGCCCAAACTGTAAACTTCTACCTAGTTTTTTTATTTCTAACCTAATTTTTGCATGTTTCTAGTGTTAGTAATGCAAAAAAAAAAAAAAAAAAAAAAAAAAAAAAAAAAAAAAAAAAAAAAAAAAAAAAACAAAAGCAAGAAAAGGAGTTCTGAAGTACCTCAGAAGTGCCCCATCAGAGGTGGCTGGATAAATCGTGTCGTAGGCTGATTAACTCCCTATGTCAGAAATAAACTTCTGAAGTTTCAGGTCGTGGCGCGTGGGTTGAGACACAGGATCGATCACCACATCTCCAGGAATCCAATCCGTTACGTTTTTGACAGCCATAAATTTTGGTTGTAGAAAAAGCAAAAAAAAAGAAGAAAAGAGAGTTTTTGAAAGAGAAATTTGGTAAGTTAGGTTGAAAGTGACAAATGAATGTTACTTTGACCTTTCATAAAGCTTAATGGGCCTATGAACCTGATTTTAGCCTTCAGGCCCAGTTCGGCCCAGAGGTCCATTTGTTGCAACTAGCTCTCATGCTTAGCTGGTAACCCGTCAATGGCTCGTCGCCTAAGTGGGGCATCACAATGCTGGCCACAAGTACTTTTTCTCTTTTTGCGTGCCACATCATGATTTTCAATGAAAACACACAAAACACAAACTCACGCGAAAACACATGAATTTAAACGAATTCATGCAAATTCACCCAAACACACACGAATTCACGTAAATTCACTGAGACTCATGCATTTTTATGCAAAATCATAGTTCACACGTGCACGCTTTTTCAAGCTTAATCACAAAATTTCTAACCCTAACAATCGACCAAAGGCCTATTTTCCTATCAGAAAATTTATTTTCATAAGTACCTCCCAAAGTGGAGCATTTCAGAATGAAAGTCCCTCGAGGCATCCAAGCTGTCCTAAGTGGCGCACCAAAACCATCCCAAGGGGTGCACCCAAGCCGTCCTAACTGGTGCATCCAAGTCCCAAATGGCGCACCGAAAACCCTTTAAAGAAGGCACCATCCAAAGGACAACCTCCCACAATGGAGCATTTTAGAACAAAGCTGTTGTTTAGCGTAAATAGTCGTATAAGCCACCGAAAACCACCATGGCGCATCTCGTCCGCCCTTTATGTCCACAGTGACAACCTCCCATGGTAGAGAATTTCAGAATTAAAGTGCCCGAGGCACCTAAAGCCTTTAAAAGAAGCACCGTCCAAAGGATAACCTCCCACAGTGGAGCATTTTAGAACAAAGCTGCCATTTTAGAACAAATAGTCATAGGAGCTGCTGACAATCACCATAGCACATCTCCTCTGCCCTTCATGTCCATAGTAACAACCTCCCATAGTGGAGCATTTAAGAAAAAAGCTATCGTTTGGCACAGATAGCCGCAAAGAATGCAAACTAGGCAAGTATTTCTTACTTACGCATTTACTTTATACTTTGACGACATCTTGCTCAAAAAGCAAAATATCATCAAAGTCAGGGCAAATTGTAGACGCTAAAATTTCGCCCCTAAAGGCTCAGTGATGATAAACTATTTTTCACGTAAGTTTGGACTGAAATTGTCAATCATCCAAGTTCTCGAACCAATGGTCTGTGGCTGAGAAAATACATGTGTTTAACCATTTTTACTTTTTCAGGTTACCGGGCGTTTCGCGACCAAAACGGGCTCTAGAAGTTCATCGAGCCTGCCCAGTGCACTACCTCATTTTGCGTGCCACCTTGTTCGATTTGATAAAAGTGGACCCGACCCTATTTTAGGGCTCACCAGTGGCATTTTGCCACGTTAGCCTTAAAATAGGGCCACACACACCCATTTGCCTATAAATAGGGCATTAGGGAGTGTCCCAAGGGAGGATTTTTTGGAAACTAAAGGAAACTCTTGCCATTTGAAAACTCAACTCAAGAATCAAAGAAAACATGTGTTTGTCTTTGATCCAAGTTCTGATTTTTTTTATTCTCAATCACCAAAACCCTTAAGGATCCATTAGAAATCCTAGAAACACATCTATTAAGCCTCAATCTCAGATTGTTGGATCTGGAACTCAAGCATTTGGTTCTATTTATCCATTCTTACATAGAATTTTGAGGAAATCTCCAAAAAGGTAATACCTGAGGACCTTTACTTCGTTTCTAGTCTAGTTATGAGGAAAATCTGGGATCAACCAAAGGAGGTTTTCTATGCCTTTATAGTGCACTGCCAATTGCAGTGGCATAAGCCACTACATGTGGCGTGCGCCATAAGCCAGTGGCTTGCGCCACTTCATCTCAGACAGTCCCTTTTTGACTCTGTTCTTGCTCTGTATCCTTCCTGACCAGGGAAGGGCCTGGTGCCATTACGTGTGGCACATACAACTTTTCCTATGGCGCTAGGCCCTTCAGTTCAGAGGTCCAAAAACCCAATGATCAATAAAATGGTCCCGATTCGGATATTCAGTGGTAAAGCCCCAACCTTAACTTGTTTGGGATGCATTCTTATCCTCAAATGGATCAAATAAACATCAATAAACAAGGTTAAGAGTAGTGATTGTGTATTTGTTCATCATTAATGATGAACATCAAGGCCATGAACTCTAGTCTTGTTCAAATCATTAAATTATTGCCTTTTATATTCATGTCCCTTACTTTCAAGCACTTTAAATATTCTGTCCTTTAAATTTATGCCTCTTTATTCATTATATTATGATTATTATTCCACTAACCCCTTTTTCATTAATTTTGTATTATGAACATGCATCGTTTAATCATTTAGTGAATGAATGAGTACCCTATGTTTCTAGATGTATGATTTAGTCCTGTGAATGAATGATGTTTTTGATGTTGTTGGTTTTGTATGAATGCTTTTTATTATTTTAGTTCTATGTTGTATATTGGCAAAACATAAGAGTCCTTAATAAGTCTCATTTATTGCTTGTATGTAATTAATTAAAGGGATTGGGAAATTTGGAGGGATTAATTTTATGTTATATGTGTTGTTAATTTGCATGATTGACATGATTTTTAAAATTGCATCGAAAAATTTTTACACCTCAAATTTTAGTTAATGGTATTATTGAGTAATTGTGAATTAATGGACAACAAGGAGGCTAGTTTAACTAGGCGATATATGTGCTTAACACCTTCCCATATCGTACCTAACTCCCAGACCTCTGGTTTAAAACTGAGTTAGTCGATTCCAAAGAATCGACTAATTTGAGAATTTTCCCTAATAAGGGTTGTGACTCATAGAATAAAACTCTTACCAAAGTAAGAGAACCTTTTTTTTTTTTTTTTTTTGGGATCAATGGATGGGTTAAATAAAGAAAACCGATTTATTAAATAAAATTAATCAAGCCCATTTGATTTGATTTTTTCCTTCTTCGGAAAAGTCAAAATAAAAAACTCTACATCCTCAGTATGCTTACTTATTTTTGTTATTCTATGATATCTGGATTATAAGGTTGTTACATGGAAATGTATTATAAGGTTGTTACATGGAAATGTACTATGGACTTGGTTGAGTAGTTGCTAGAATGTGGTTATTTGATTCTAAAAATAAAAGCACATTATGGATTTGATTTGGAATGTGCTAGGATCATATGCCAGACATGTGTGCGTTTTCAGGATGAGTGGAAACACTTTACTGATTCTCTGTATCTGAAAGACTTTCTAAGTTTACTGTTAAAAGGCTAACCAGTATTAGTCTGACTATTATCAGACATTGTTCTATTACCTATTCTGCTTTTGTTTCTTCTGAGTAACTGTTAAGGCCCAATAATCTAAATAAATGATTAAGATATTGATAATACAATTATAAATGAATGATTACTTGCAAGACAAGTTACCTATAGACTGATTATATATGATTACTTGTTATGCAATTTATTTACAGGAATACTTATACGATTGCTTACAATGTAAGTTACTGCTATAAACATGCATCTTGTATGCTTATGATGTAAGTTTCTAAGTAACTGTTAAGGCCCAATAATCTAAATTAATGATTAAGATATTGATAATACAATTATAAATGAATGATTACTTGCAATACAAGTTACCTATAGACTGATTATATATGATTACTTGTTATGCAATTTATTTACAGGAATACTTATACGATTGCTTGCAATGTAGGTTACTGCTATAAACATGCATCTTGTATGCTTATGATGTAAGTTAGATTCTCAGATAATATGATATGATCTTCTGTTATGCAAATCTTTTATATTGGAGATATTATGTTATCACTTATTTTGGGTTTTAATATCAATAATACGCAGCGGAATAATATAATTAAAATAAATTAATTATACGAACAAGGATCTGTTTAAATGATTAAAGCAATAAAAAATTGTTTAGAAGAATACATCTTTTGCAATACATCTTTTTGCAGATTCCTCTTGAAACTTTGATTTTACGCATTAGGGTATACGCAAAACACAAGTTCTAGTAGTATCCACATGAATGGACAATCGAAAAACTCTAAAACTATTTTAGACGGTTGAGAGATAGAGCGTATAATGGTGCTAGCTATCGTAGGCTCTATGTTTAGTTTTTTTGCTATCAACAACAACTAATAGTTAGTTTGTATCTTATACCTTATATATGAAAACCCTAGGTCTTATATAAATTAATTATAATTATTTATTTAAACCTTTTAAATAAATAAATCATAATTAAATTATTTGATTTATTTAATCTAAAATTTATCTTAATAAATTTTAGACATAAATCAATTAAGTCAATACTTAACAATTTAGGTAAAATTGTAATTAAATATAAATTATAATTTCGCCCTTAACATCCCAAAACTAATTTGTAATTAAGTCATACTTAATTCGATTTCTCGTTTTCACTTTCTCACATCCATTCTTATGTGTGTGACCTTCTAGGTTCCAAATATGCTGGCAACAAATATAAATTAAATTAATTAATTAATATTTGAAGTACATTGTCTAGCAATATGTCAAGAATATCCAAATATTTGGAAGAAAGTCAAAGTGATTTGACTTAACCTTTCAGTGCATGATTTATCAGTATAATTAATATCCCTTCATCATTAATGTTCTGATTTAGTAATTAGGCATGAAGTGTCTCTGCTTTACTAAATCATGTTAGTTCTCTTAATCTTAGTCATTGACCATTTGAATGAAATTCTAAATCTAATTTGCAAATTTCATTCTATCTTGCGCAAGGATGTCTTGATTAATATTAGTAGAGAACAATTATAACATTTTTCCTAATTTAACTAGGGTGATGAATCCTCTCTTAATTACACAAGAACCTCCATACGGTTTCTACTATATCCAAAAAATCATTGCTTATTATTTATGAATGAATAATGTGTATAAAGAATCAAAACATACTCATTTATACAATCATCACTTGAGTATTCCATAAACACTGGTAACTCTCCATATGAAATTCTCATGCAGGTCAATTCAGTTGACTTATTTAAATAACAAACACCTACATATTAGTTCTAGGTATCATATATATCTTAGCTTATGAGAACAACTGTTTTCCTAAGGAAAGAACATAATATGTACCAATCTCAACAGTTCTAATCATCGTCCAATAATGAGGAGAAAGGAGAACATTGACCAGAAATTATTCTAGAGGACATTGCTTTTAATGCAAATATAAAACTATAATTTAATAACCATATTATAATTTTATTTTCGCAAAGCAAGTTGTGGGTCCCGTATACGTTATGGCTATGGCACAACCCAAGAGGGGGGTGAATTGGGTTTTCTAAAAATTAAAAATTTAACTTTCAAAAACAAAATCAAAATTCTTTTGCAGCGGAAATAGAATGCGTTTGTGAGAGTAAGTTATCAAGATTAGAACTTCCTCACAAAGCTTAAGGCAAAAATTAGAAAAACTTTGTAAAGAGCAACTATTGATTAGAGCTGCTTCACAATATCTTAATCAATTTCAAAAACACTTTATGAAGGAAAGTTATTACGTTTTGAACTACTTCATAAAGTTTAGACAAATATTAAAGAAGCTATGAAAGACAGTTATTGAATTTTAAAACTGCTTCACAAAAACTGCCTTCACAAAGCTTTAAGCCAAACACTTAAAAGCTGATTAAAAACCCAAATTATGAAATATACTGAATATTAGAAGAAACACTATTTAAACTTGGGTATAATCACAATGCAACAAATCCAGAGTTACTAATGTTTTCCATAAAAGATAAATATTATTTTGAGTTTAGAACATAAAAACCATTTAACAACTTTGCATCTTTCTACAAGATTACAGAAGTGCTAAGTAAAATGAATCAAGCAGAACTTTTAAAAAAATATAAAGACTAAAAACACAGTGATTTATAGTTGGTTCGGCACTAACTCGCTACATCCACTCCTCAAGACTCAATTTAGAGATCCTCCACTATGTTATCTCATTATTCAAGGGTAAGGACAGTTATCTCTTTTCAAGGGTAAGAGACAAACCAACAATACAAAGGAATAGATCGACACCTAGATCTAACCTTTGTCCCACTAGATTTTCCAAAGGTTCTAGTCAACCTCAACCCTTTCTGTTTTTACAGAGAACAAAAACTCACATCAAGACATTAAAATCTCACACAAGGAGAATGTCGCTTGATAACCTATACCATCATAGCTTTTCACCTAAGCTATTACACGAAAGTTTTTCAATTAAAAAACTTGTTTACAACAGATTACAGAATCTATATAAATAGAGATAAATGCAAATATAAGCACATGAAAAACAGAAATCAAGATTAGAAAATCGATTTAAAGATCAGAACTGTTTTTCGAAAGATGTTGATATAAAATTTTCTTTTCTCTTTAAAAATAATTCGTTAAGCAAAAAGATGAAAAGAAATAAGGGGGTTTTTGAGAGAGAGCTTCGAGAGATTTAAAACATATGATCAATGGACTCTTACTCTTAAAATAAAGTACCCAAGTTTTCATAAGAGGAAAATGTCTTATATAGAGGGATGAAGATCCCGTTTAGACAGCATAAAATCTTTAGTTTAAGGAATATTTTTGACATTCAAAAAAATAAGAGATACGAAAATATCTTTACATATTTATTGCCAAAAATATTTGAGATCTTTTCATTTAGGAAAGTAGATTAAATAAAAGATTTGACTTTCCTTTTTATAAAATGATTTTTGAAAATGCAATTATATGCAAATCTCTTTCAAATATTTTGTTACAAAAAATAATTAAGCCAAAATCTTTTTCAAATAGGTAAGTGAATTTAAAAAGATCAAGATTTAACTTTTATTATTAAGGTAATTTTCGAAAACAATAAAAGATATTCAAATCTCTTTCAAATATTTTGTTACCAAAAATAATTAAGCCAAATCTTTTTCAAATTGGTAAATAAATTTAAAAAAATTAAGTTTTGACTTTTATTATTAAGGTAATTTTCAAAAATCCTTTTGAGGGATAAGAAAAATATTTTTGTGCTTATAAAAGAATATTCTCTCTATCCTACAAAATATCCTAAGATACTAACCACTAAAAAGAAATCAAGAAAAATATTTTTGTGCTTATAAAAGAATATTCTCTCTATCCTACAAAATATCCTAAGATACTAACCACTAAAAAGAAATCTTCAATAACCTTCATGATCTTCAAAACCTTGGATTTGAAGGGACTTGCCTTCTTTAGCAATTTCCATATTTAAAAAAAAAATCATGTATAAATTAATATTAGCACATATAAAAATATTAAATTTATTTGTTTGCATGATCATCAAAATCTCAAGATACAATTGATCCTTGAACCAACTGTAGAATTGTCTCATGGACTTTATCTTTTACCAAGATGCAATCAATAAAATATAAAAGATAAATAAATGTCTTTTATTAATAATAAAATATTTCTTACATGAAATATTATAATGAAAATACAACCAATCAAATTGGCTATAGGGCATATAACTAACAACCTCCCACTTGCATTAAAGTCAATTACCCATGTGTTTTATCCTATGGCATAAATGTATCCATGAAGTCTTAGTTCATTAGTTTCTCCATAACTAAAAAGTATCCTTACTTATTTTTAAATAGTTAAGGATGGTTTTAACAGCAGTCCGGTGACTTTCATCCGGATCAGATTGATATATAGATTGGTATCCGCTTTTGGATTCCTCCATACTAAACTGTTTTAGCACTTTATTAGCATATGTGGATTCAAATAATCCTAGTAGCCTATCGAATCTATTCTTATAGATTTTAATACCAAGTATATAAGTCACTTCTCAAATGGAGAAGTTCTTGGATGACTAAACTTTTATAGTAGTGTGAATACTCAAATTTTGAGGCTCTAAAAGCCAGTTTTCCCAGCCGCGGCGATGGCGGCTGCCCTTAAAGGCGGCGGTAGCCAGCCCGCTTATCGCAGCGGCGGCGGCAGCCGCCGGCGACACGGCAGCCGTCGCCTGTGAATACCCAAATTTTGAGAGGCTCAAAGATCCAAATTTTCCCAGACTGCAAACAGTCCGACCGGGGACCAAAGGGTCATTTTGGAAGTTCACCCTAAAAGTATGCCAATATGGTACTTGAAACGTCCGGGACCGTACGTGAGGATCGCGGAACTTCGGTCCCAAAATTTCTTTCGGAGGTCCGGAGCTCCCGGGAAAAGCCTCCGGACGCGAGGAATTAGCAAAACCACCAAGCACAAGGCGGCCCTTGGCCGCCGACCGCCGGCGGCCGAGGCGCCGAGCACCGGCGACACAGCCGCCCAGCCCCAGTGGCCCGGCCGCCGAACCCAGCCTTCCGAACCCCGGACCCCCGCCGAACAGGTCCGAATTTTTGCCTATAAATAGTGGCCCCAGCCCTTCTGTTTTTCCTCACTCAGGTTCTGTGTTGACGGCACGCTCCTTCTCCCTTTACGCATCCTTGCGTTTTCTTTACTACTTTTCTGCATTTTTTAATTTAGCTTTATGCTTTCTTGCTTTAATTTGGCCACTTAAATTAAATTAATTCTAAATTAATATTCCCCAAACGAGGAGCTTAACCTGGAGTTAGAATGGCCGTGCGATTAAATCAGGTACATGAAACTAAACTTGGCCTATTTAATTTTAGCATTTTCATACATTCTTCTCTTTCTACTCCTAATAATTCTACCAACTGCATAAATGCATTCATGACATCTTTTAGGTAAACAAACTGGCCTCAATTAAATAAATTAGCGCTAAATGCCGGTTTAGTCTAATAATCGTGGTATTAAGCTTAAATCCGAACAATATTGGCAAAAAGCCTAGTTAATCAATAACTATGGTGAAATTTGCCTTCTTATAAATCAAAATTTTGGCTAAAAGCCTTCATATAATCACTTTTGGCAAATAAATTGCCTTAAATCAATCAATTTTGGCGACAATCGCCCATTCAACACTTTTGGCAAGCAAATGGCCTAAATCAATTCATTTTGGCTAGAAGCCTTCAAATAATCAATTTTGGCGACAATCGCCTAAAACACATCAATTTTTGGCAATAAAATTGCCTAAATCAATCTTTTGACTAAAAGCCTTAAATCAACATTTTGGCAACAAATGCCTAAATCAAATCAATCAATTCTTTGACAAAATGCCTAAACAAAATGCACCTTTTTGGGCTAAACCTTTAAAATCAATCATTTTTTTGGCAACAATCGCCTTAAAATCAATCATTTTGGCAAATCAAATTGTTGAATCACTCTTTTTTTGGGCAAAAGCCTTAAAATTCAACCTTTTTGGCAACAATTGCCTAAATTAAATTTTTGGCTAACAAGCCATTAAAATCAACATTTTTGGCATCAAAATTGCCTGAAACAATCAATCTTTGAAAATGCCTAAACAAAAATGCACAAAGCATTACACACACTCATGCATAAAGCATCCCCATTCAAAAGCCCTCTAAAGAGGGCGCCTATCGAACTTACGTCACTTTGAATCTTTCCATTTCAAACGGAAAGTACGTAGGCACATATCTGAGATTTAACCTCGGGCAGCAAGTCGAAATCAAATAAACATTTTTCATTGACCTAATACATCATTTTACCCTACAAGCAATTCATTGTTTTGGTTAGGTTCATCAGCATGACAATAGTTTTCTCGGGATTCCACCTCGGGTTCGTAGACCATGCACTTAACATTTGGGTTAATTAATCTAGCATTTAGGTTAATTAAAATTGGAGCACTTAGTGGATTTTTCCTAGTTTACCCTAAAAATAATTTAAACAAGGTGGCGACTCATACATTCACGTTTGCATTTTTCTGCCCTTTAGTTCACATGCATTCATATGCCATGCCCATTGATGTTTTTTGGGGAGGGGTTCACAGTTTGGCGACTCTGCTGGGGAAAATGTGTAATTCTTTTTGCATAAGTGGACTACAATTGGCTGTGTAAACTTAACTAGCCCTTCCTTAGGGTTTTATTTTACTATGTTTTGTTTTTGCACGATACCCTATCACGAAAATCAGGTGTTCTTTCTTTAAGAATACTTGAGGAGGAAGATTTGAACTTAATGACAAATTTTGATGAAAACATTTGAATTTGTTGATTTATTTGCCACGATTGCAGAATCTTTTTCTCCCATGCATAAAAAATGATTTCAAATGAATTTCCTCTCTCTCTGTTTTCAAACTTCTGAGTTCTGGATAGCAAGTAGCGTTGATCGGCAGGTCTCTTTGATATATGTCGGACGGACAGCCAAAGCGTCCTCCCTAATTAACCGCAAAACCATTCCCTACTTTCCTTTTGGAGATGGCCCATGGGTATTGCGTACTGATTTGGACCCACACGAAACTCTTTGTTTTCACATGTGTGGTAGGTATGTTCCATGCTCAAGGTTCAAGGGTCCCTTTATAAGGACCGATTCTCTATTTTGCGTCATAGCCTTAATAGAGAACCCTATCCCTTAGGACTGTATGCACCCAATGATGTGAAGCATATCATGAACAGGATTTAAACGTGATGTTTTGCCGCATTCATTCACGCATTCATCCCATACTTCACAAAAGGGGTCTGGAAAATGATAAAAAAGAGAATCTTGAAAAAAAACATTCCATTTTAAAGCTGGAAAATTATATTTTGGTCTCTGAGACCTGAAAAATTACATTTTGGTCCCTGGGACCTAAAAATTACATTTTGGTCCTAAAATTCACATTTTGGCCCCTAAGGCCCTAAAATTCCCATTTTGGCCCCTAAGGCCCTAAAGTGCACATCTTGGCCCCAAAGGCCCAAAAATTCACATTTTGGCCCCCAAGGCCCAAAAAAAAAAAAAAATTCTTTGTTACTTTGAGAACTTAGGCCTTCGAAAAAAGTCAGAGGTGTCCAGCCCTAGGGCACTCTACCTTACATATCACATTCCCATTGGGCTATCCTAGGGTCCTAGCCTACCAACGCTACCCTTTACATGTTTGGTCCATACCACCCCACATCACAAGGGTCAAGTCCAAATACCTTACCCTTTACACTACCCTACCTTCACACTATCTCACCAATTATTTGAAAACACCTTATATAGGATAGTTCTAATCATTTTGACTATGTCCTTTTACAGTTACCCCTCCAAAGACCACCTGTACCTGAAACACCAACTGAGCTCTCACCACAAGTCCAACAACCCGACTACACCAATTGGCATCACTGCTGGATATCCAAAACCTCATTGAACCAATTGAGAGGCCAGAAAATGAGGTTAGAATGAATGAGGCATTGGCTGCCCAAAGGAACTGCCCTAATAGCTGAACTACGGTGGGTGGTAATTGGAAATGGAGGCTTCAGCCGGGGGGAAGGCGGGACCTTGCTGCCTCCAATCAGGGACCCGGTGCTGCACCCGCGTCCTCAAACCCTGCCCTGGATGACATGCCCTCCAGAACTGCTTTTGAGCTGGAAAGCACTCAAGGAAAAATAAGAGATAAAATAGAACTCCTGGAAAGGCTTCTATTACTGCCCTTAAGACACACAAGGAAGTGGTGGACATGGACGTCTTGTCTTGTTCCCTTGAACGCAAGACTGCCCATGAAGTTTCAAAAATGCCTAACATGGGACAAGTTTGACGGAACCACTTGTCCCAAAAACGCACCTGAAAATGTATGTGGGTGCCCTCAACCTGTTTGGCCTGGAACAGCAAGCCCATTGCTCAGTTGTTTCAGCAATCTTGACTGGTGCTGCTGCATTAAGATGGTTTGTGAGCTGGATCGTTCCAAAATGAAGAATTGGGAGGGACATATGCAATGCTTTCCAACACGCAGACCATTATAATATCTGAAGTGGGATGTTACCCAGAGTGAGCTGGAAACCACTAAACAAACAGAAACAATGAGCCCTTTTTCTCTCGTTCCTTTCGAGGTGGAGAGCCAAAGGCTGCTCAAATGATTCAACCGACCCTCTGAACAGGAACCAAGTTGAGCCATAATAATCCAAGAATTACTGCTGCTCTACCAGGTTCAAACTTCAAACACGAGTACTTGCCTCACGTTCAATCGCTTTCATTGCGACATGCAACTTAAGGTGAAGACTTAATCCAGTTGGGTTCAGCTCAAAAGGAAGACTTTCATTACAAGAAGCAGAATCATGCTGGACTTTAGAAAAACCGGTCTACAAGACCTGGTGACAATGGCGTCCATCATCCCAAGAGCAAGCTGCAATATCAACTCAATTCCCTTCGCCTAACCATGGGATTAATGCAAAAAAAAAAATTGCCTGAACAAGAAATCGTTCGACTCCTTTCCGAAACTTTTCTTTAGAAATGGAAGTAAGTTTGTCGCCTGAAGAAGGTGAGATCAAAGCCTCAAACGAACAAAGGAATTGTCAAGACCAACAACAACATGTCTGATCGATTTAAGCATCGAGAAGAAACAAAGTCACTACAGTCAATCCAATTCTCCTAGTCCATCACACACCTAGAGTCTAATCTTTTAGGGTCTAGGTTTCTCTTTTCATTTCATTCCATTCAAGTTTGTCACTTCAATCAAATTGTAAATCTAAGTGTCTTTTTTGTAACAATTTTGTCTTATCAATAAAAAGCCGCACTCCGCTCCCTTACGTTCTAATCATCCTTTCCTGTTCGAAAGCAAAAAGAAATTAAAAAAAAAAAATCAAAAAAATAAAAAAAATGATGATAAAAACAAAATTGGCAAAGAAAAAATAGCATTCATTTTGCTCTGCATCAAATCAAAAGCTGCGGGCATCCTAAGAAGCACCAATCAAAGGCAAAGTTTTGAAGGGTAATCATCGGAACCGGATCCAGCAAAGGGTACGTAAGACTTTCAAACAGTACCGAGGCAAAGCGATTGAAGGAGTTAGGCCAGAATGGTTTCTCCGAAACCCAGGAATGCGAAGATGCTCCGACAGAGAGGTGTTCTGCATTTTGAGCTTAAAAGCGACAGTAATAAGAAGTTATGTTTGGAATTGGGTTGGCGTCTGCACGAAGTCGCAATGCTATCCATACACTACCTTCAAGTCATCTCAGAATCAAGTTGCCTCGAAATTCTTTATGGAGAGGCTGCTTCTAAGTAAGCAAAAGGAAAAACGGGACAAAAGGGAACACCCTGGTCAAAAGGAAGCAACAACAAGCAAAAAAAAAAAAAAAAACGGAGGTCAAAAGGAACTTCCTCTGACAAGAGGAAGAACGTCCGAAGGACACAAAAACGCTACAGGAAATCAAGATTGTGCAACAACGCGAGAGTACAACTTACAAGCTCTCCCGTTAAGATTTCAAGCCCATCAAGGGTAGATGACAAATTTCAGCCATCAAGGGACAAAGAAACAACCCACCAAACACACAAACCCAGCGCGCTGCTCACACTTCTTTTGAAAACAGCGACGCTTTAAAAGAGACGTAGTCATTTCCACGAATTTGGCACATGACCAACTCCACCCACATCCTTGAAAATCAACGCGCCAAGCATGGCACAGGTACAATGTTCCTTATTAAACCAAGGTCATTTCCCAAACAAGGAAACAGGAAGAAGTCTTCCTCAAAAATCTACTGGAGAGGAGACCATTGAGGAAATAAGTTTTTTCAATATTCACGTCAAGACAAAGGATCAAAATTAATCCTCAAGAATTCAATACATGGCGACCAGCCACAAACTTCAAAGGCCTATAAAAGCTTTCTTCCAACTACTCAAGCCACTAATACTCTACCACCAAATGTGGGTATTCACAAACTCCTTTGTGATGTAATATCAAAGTCAACACAGACCAGTGGTAAAAACCACCGTTACAACAACGAAATCAGATTCCGCCTAGTGGTCATCCACTATTTCATACGAGCTCGAGTCAAATAAGTTTTGATTCCACCACATCAAGCCGGGCGAAGAATTCCCGCGAAAAGAAATCAAGTCAGCAAAAACGAATTCCTTGTCCACCAATTAAACAACTCAAGCTCGGAGACAGGAATCCCATAAAGACATCAAGTTGGGCAACCTGAATCCCCATTAAAGACATCAAGACCCGGAAGAAACCTCCCGCGGAAGAAATAAAAGATCCAGAAATTGAAATTTCTGTAATAATATCATAGCTTCCGGGAAGGAATCCTGCCGAAGAAATCAAATCGGAATACAAGAATCTCCCACCAATCAGTCATTTAAGTCGTTAAGAATTCCGCACTAACATCAAGTCGGAGATGAATTCCTCAATCCAATCCGAGGACGAAGTTTCGCGTCCCGAAGGATCTCTCCTCTTTT
>NW_023590813.1:0-149266 GCF_014843425.1 Jatropha curcas
ATCATTACTGCTTTGTTAATTACATTACCATCGGAGTGTGCAACAAACTATTTTAAAACATCAAAAGGACTAAAATAGCCATTAGCTTTAATTTTCTAATTTATACCATTAATTAAACCATAAACATTTGCCACAATCCACCACAATATACCATCACTAAAGTACCATAAAGCCATTAGAGTTACTTTATCTCTTACTAAGATCACAAATTTATTTTCTTATAAACCACAATAATTTAATTATTCCCTATATTCCACACACCAAAAGAAATAGTTGTCGAATACAACAATTACACTTTACTCTACCAAGTTTAGTCATTACTCATAAATAAAAACTCACTTCATATAGTAATTCCTACCAATATTATTTATTATGAAAAATACTTCATCACCAATTATTTAATAGCAAATCACACCAAATCCTTCAATATTCAAACTTATTAAAAATTCATGTATACTCCATTTTCCATCTAGAAAAATACTCATCTCAATAATTATAAGCAATTTTCTACTTAACCAATACATGTAAATTTCATCAAATTACATTATTACAATATTCAATACTCTAGTAAATTGGATTCTAATGCGTCCTCAAATTCGAATCATTTAGTTCTCATATTAAATAATTAGCAACTCATTCTCAATTCCGCAGGACATGTATACAAAAACATTCATGGCCATGTCTTCAATATATTATTATTTCCCATATTCAACACGTATTAAATAAAAAAGTATACTTTCATTCATTTAACTTTTAACTTTAATTAATCATATATAAACTATATCTTCTTACCTACTTAAAATTATATATGAATATATTTATTCCATAGAAAAGATTATTTTTTGCCTTAAACCATCCCTTAGCATTCAGTAAACTAAATCACATTTCTAAAGAACAAGGATACAGATTTTTAATCATTAAACAACTTGGACTTTATCCTAGCTTGCGCAATCACGCTTGAATGGGAAAGCAAGGAAAACTTATGTTCAAAGACAGACAGGAATTACTCACGCAGTTAACATCTAACTTATGAACTTTTGCGTTCTGATTACCACCTTTGTCACGACCATTTCCGTGGGCCGCGGACCGGCACTAGGGCCCAGGAAAGCTTAAGGCCCCCGAGCCCGTAGTAAAGCCTAAATCTCAATTAGAAAACACATAGTATCTAACCAGGGCCTATTCACAATAATATTATTGAATCACATTATGGCTTACTGGCTTCACCTGCAGCTAATTACATAATATTTTTAATTTATAGTGTATGCAACAATAAATCCAATAGTAATACCAACCCTATAACTGCCGGAGTTCAATAATAATCTGATAATAAGTAACGTATACATCCCAAAATTAGACAACAGAAAATATAAAGTTCTTACATTTATTAAAAAAAAAAAAACCCTTTCTCTTTGCGGGGGGGAGAAGGATTGCAGAGCTTCGAAGTCGAAATCAGCCCTTGCTTCCTAGTACTGAGGCCGTTTGGAGGAGAAAAAAAAAAAAAAAAAAAACAAAAAGAAACAAAAAATGGGGGAGTTTTACAAACTCAGTGAATAATAATAAAATAATACCACCACCACTATTTAACAGTCACAGACAAAATTGCACCCTAGTATACTGAATGAACACCACAACAGTCAATCATTATACATTACATCAGCACCTTACAAAACAATATTCACCCTTCAAAATAATCACATCACGTTTGCGAAATAGTCAGTTGGAGTCACGCGAACCTCCCGATGAGCCGTACCTCCCAACCATGGCGCCAATTCCTCTCACGTGCTGCACCAGGGGAAGCGATCCCCCCATACTGGAACCGGACCGGTACTAATCCTCACTTGGACCAAGCCCTCTCATTGTTTTCCATCTTCTCTTTTCTTTTCCATACCAACAGGAGGCAAAACCCGCGTGGTCTCCATCCAATCTAGGATCATCATGCGCTTCACAACAGGAGGCCAACCCCTGCGCGCGCGATCAGATCTAGACTATCAGAACGTGCCGCAACAACGACGAGGGCCATCCTGTGGTTAACGGTAACCGGGGTAACTGCGTAGGTTGCACACGGGGGGGGGCGCCGATCTCCCATTTACCCGGCTAACGATAATCATTAATTTGGATCCATATACGGTAACGGTTCTTCACAAACCCATGGTGGACCCCACTTCATCCATACTTCCAAACAAACAAATCACAGTATAGTCACACACAAATATAATTCAGACAAATTTCATTCATCAAGATACACCAATTTGCATCCAAATGCAACCAATTATATATAATAAGTATTAATTATAGTGCATCATAACATAATATATAATGATAAAATACTTATAAGATATCGTTTAAATATGTAAATTAAAAATGAATATTTATAAATAAATGTGTATGCAAATGCAGTGTGATATGCAATTATTTATTATTTACCTCACAGTTGATAGAGAGCCCGAAATTCTAGCTTTGATGTTGTCCTGGGAGGAGCACTAGATGGACCCGTGCGATCTAAGCCAAAGTTAAGAATGACCAACAAAAAAAATAAACTCTATCAGAAAAATATTTTCTTTACCCTTCTAAATAATTTATTTTAATATTCTAAAAATTTTTTCTACGTAATTTAATCTCGATATTTTAATTTCTTTTCTGTAATAAACATATTTTAATACTGCAATTTAATTTTAACTAAACTATTATTTTTATAATTCAAGTAATTAAACTAATCAGTAGATCTAGCCAAATTAAATTAAATTTAACTTAATCAAAATTGCTAAACTAAAAATAATTACTCAAGATTACTAAAATCAATTTACTAAAAATCAAGTTAATCAACTAAAATTATTAGAATTAAACTAACTAAAATGACTTAGATTTTAATTAAAACTATCATTAATAAAATTAAATTAACGAAAATGTAGTTAAATTAATTTATAACCCCAAATATAATTTTTTTTTTTTTTGTCGAATGGAATTTTTTGCTAGATCGGAAATTTGCTCGTGGTCGGATCGAAAGCTACGCCACGCCGGAAGTGGTCGCGATCGACTGACAGTGGCAAGCGGAAGGCGAAAGCGTGGCACGATCTGCGTGGTGTTCTTGCGACCAGGGAAGCATGCAGCGGTGGCGGGTGATCTGGCAGAGGGCGAGAGTGCGCGCTGGCGGTGAGGCTTGAAAGGCTGGTGCTGCTGCTGTTAGGCGCGACAGGGGACCTGGGCAGCAGGGCCGACTGTGGCGCGCGGGAGGAGCTGCGGGACGTCTGGCGCGCGATTGGAGGCGGAAGGAGTGCTGACTGCAAAACTGCGCCGACCGCGGTGGTGGGATCGGCCGACGTTGCTTGGAGTTGCTGATGGTCAGTGACGCCAGGACACAGTCTGCAGGGAAAGAAAGAAAGGGAAAAAAGAAAGAAAAAGGAAAGAAAGAAAGAAAGAAAAAGAAGAAGAAAGAAGAAGAAGAAGAGAGGGAGGAGGCAGGCGCGGTGGCTGTGTTGGTGGAGTGAAGGTGGGCGCTGGTGAGGGGTGCAAGAAAGTAGAGGTGCAGCGCTGTGAGATAAAAAAGAAAAAGAAAGAGATGTCTAGATGGTTTGGGTTCGAAACCGGTTCGGCATTCGGTTCGATTCCACCCAAATCTTTGATTTTTTCAATTGGGCGTTTTCGGCTTTTTTTTTCAATCGGTTTTCGGTTTCGATTTCTCACAGTGTTTCGCCAATAAAATATTAAAATAAATTTCCAAGCTGTCGCGGTTTATTAAATTTAATTTGGAAAAATCTTTGAAAATAAAAATTCGGGTTGTTTCAATCTTAAAAATTTATCTTATTAAATAGATATAAATTTAATTAAGTCCAATACTTAATAATTTAGTGTAAAATTATAAAATTAAAAATTAGAATTACAACCTTTGCCTTAAGTATCCTTATTGTTAATCAAGTCATACTTGATTTCAATGTATTGTTTTCACTTTTTCATATCCATTCGTTATGTGTGTGACCTTCTTATTTCCAAATATTGTTGCGCAAAACAAATATAAAAATAAATAAATTAATTAATAATTTGAAGATCAAGTTACATTGTCTAGCAAACATTTCATGGAACTTAACTTAAATATTTAGAAAAGTTTTAAAGTGGCTTAACTTAAACCATTTCAACGCAACCTAATGCATTTATCAGTGTATATTAATATCCCTTCATCGATTAAATATTTCTGATTTAGTGATTAGTAGCACGAAGTATGTTCTGCCTTTACTAAATCATTGTTAGTTCTATTAATCTTTAGCTATTGATCATGTGAATGAAATTTCAAATCTAATTTGCTTAATTTCATTCTATCTTGCGCAAAAGATTCTTAATCAATACTAATAGAGAACAATTATAATATTTTTTCTTTGATTTCGTTAGGTGATTAAATCCTTATTTAATTACATAAGTGATCTCCGTACAATTCCTACTATTTCCAATTAATCATTACTTGATTATTTCATGAATAAAATAATGTGAACGGAAGAATCGAAAACATACAAACCATCCCATTACAAGACAACTTAGTTAATTTCAAGTCAAATGACACTTACACAACCATCACTTGAGTATTCCATAAGACATAGGTAACTCTCCATATGGAATTCTCTATTACATGTGTTAATTCAGTGCGACTTGTTCAAATAACAAAGTACCTACATTATTAATTCTAAGATATCATATATTAATCTCAGCTGTATAACAACTGTTCTTCTAAAGAAAAAAAAAAGCAATATGCTACTAGTCTCAACAGCTCTAATCAATGTTCAATAATGAGGAACATTGACCAAAAATATTTAGAAACATATGCTTTAATTGAAAATAAAATTATATTATTCCCACATTTTTAATTTACTTTGCAAAACAATAGGCTATCCCATTGACTTTTCATTTTACGAGATTCAATAAATAGAATATAAAAAATAAATAAATGTCTTTTATTAATGATAAAATACTTTATTACATGAAATATTATATTTCAAAATATAAATCAATCAAATTTGGCATAGGAGGCATATTACCTATAAGAATGCCATTTAGAAATGAAAAAAATCTACCTTTAAAAATTAAAAATGTAGAAACAATCTAAACACAAATAAAGATTTAAATTGATTTGCGAGATGAAATTAGAGATAGGTGTTTATTTATTTCTAAATTAGAGACCAAATGGTAATAAAGTAATTCATTATATTAAATTTTAGACATATAATGTATTTTCATGGCGGTTGAAATTTTAATTATCATTGTGTAACAGCCCTAGGAACTGACCAAGATTATTGTCCGCTTTTGAGGCCACAGGCCAGCACAGTTTTGTTCCTGCGGTGCCGATACATAGTAGGCCTGTTACCTTCTCCCTTACCACCATGGGCCAGGACCACCCAAAAGGTCTCTTGACAGTTCTAAGATCTGTCCATATGTGGGATTCGCCCAGGGTGCTTACATTCACCCTCCCTTTGGGGACTCAGCATCCTCACTGAGTTTGACAGCCTAGTAACAGCCCCAGCTGACCAAGAATATTCTTCGCTTTGGGACCATAGTTCCCACACGGTTTTGTTCCTGGCGGCCGGACACATGGTTAGGGCCCGTACCCTCCTTAACACCATGGCAAGGACCACCCAAAAGCCTCTTTGACAGTATAAGGTCTGTCCATACTTATGTACAAAAACTTGGGCAACTTGCCACTTAACCGATTGGATTTGCCTAGGGTGCTACATCATTAATAATATTTTTTTAGTTTTTTAACTTAATTAATGAAATTAATTAAATATCATTAATATTTTGCTAGAGTTTTTAATTTATTAATTTATTTAATTATAATATTAAATTAATAATTTTCCATAATTATAATTTATTTATTTTAATTAAAAGTTTCAATTTGTTGTTTAATAAATAATAAAATATTTTCCTTTATTTTTTGAAAATTTACTGAAATTTTAAAAAAACATTGTATTTTTAATAAAAAGCAATTATTTTTTATTTATATTTCATAACTAATTCATGTACTCGTTATTGTATCTATTTTACTTTTTCATTGTCTTTTTTGAAATTTTTGATTGTTTTATAATTTAATTTCTTTTAATTTAAAACATTAATTTTGGAAAGCAAAATAATTATAATTTAATAAGAACTAGTAAAAATTAATAATTGTTGGAATTAATTGACAGGTTATTTAAGTATGTCCATTGACTAGTCT
This sequence comes from Jatropha curcas, assembly GCF_014843425.1. Next base: position 6,194 of record NW_023590813.1, read on the forward strand.
TTTAAGTCGGCCTCCATTAATAATATTATGTGCTAATTATTATTAGTATTTGAATTAAGTCTTAAATTACAATTTGTTTGGTTACAATTAGAGAGTGAGTTCTAGTAGGATTACTTCCACTTGTGGCTAATCCAACTAAAAATAAAAGAAGTTTAGGAGCACACGTTCTCCACTATCGCTATCAACAAAAAGGGACTAGAAACAAAATTAAAAACACTCTCATAATCTAACCTTCTCTCATTCAACATCACGACGACAAAAGTGGTTTTTTAAACTGTTGGACAACATGCAGTTCGTTAGATCATTGATTGCTTCTACGGTCAGCAAATACAATAATGTCCTAGTAGTATGTTATTGAGTTCTTCTTATGTTTATTGAGTTCTTATATAGATTAAGGGCTTGATAAACATATTACGGGTGATATGTCATGCTTTACAGTGAGGTAAGGTGTGATAGAGACCCTTAAACCCAATCCGCCAAAAGCATGTAATGGTGCTAGAGCTTGACTCTAGGTTATATGCACCATAAATTAAGAAACCATTTTTTGGCACGACATCCATGCATTCAAGCACTGCACCTCATGGACTAAGAAATACCTAAACACTAAAATCCATGGTCAAACCGAAACTCCAACTCACGGTAACCTAAACCGTGGTCAAACCGAAACATCATCCTATGGTCAACCTAAACTCTAAACTCATGGTCAACCTAAAACCATGGTCGAACCGAAACACCATCATTTGGTCAACCTAAACACTAAGCCCATGATCGACCTAAATCCGGTCAAACCGAAATACCAAATCCTACTTGAGGAGATTTGCTTGACTTACCATTTAACCTGAACTAAACACAATCCAAAGCCTTAAAACAAGCTGAACACTACTCAAATACCCATAACTCAAAGACCGACCTGAGCACACAAAAAATCCTTAAATTGGACCTAAGCACCACAAACTGGGGGCATCTTGCCCAAATTACCAAAAGCATCAACCGAGCACCCATAAGCCTCAAGCACCAACCTGAACACCACCAAAATCCCAAAAGCCTTAAACAGGGCTAAGCACTACAAACTGAGGGCATGCTCCCCAAATTACTAAAAGCCTTAACCAGGCACCCTTGATCCTCAAACACCGACCTGAGCATCACTAAAACACCTATAGCCTTAAAATATATATCAAATAGGTTTAGTTGGGATTGAAAGGAGTCTCTTTTTTAAGTAAGCGGTGTTTTCATTGGAAAATATTTGGATAACGCACTTTTTTTGTAAAAGAAAATTTTGGAAAACATCCCAAAGTTGTTTTCCAAGTTTTCCTTTAAATTTGATAAACTACCAAGACCGCTTTCTATTTTAAATTTTAGAAAATTATATAAAATGAACATATTCTCTATTTTCCATTCTCCATAGAAAAACTTTTCAGAAAACTCTTCGTGTTTTCTCTAAGTGAACAACCCCTTGGAGTTTGAATGTGTGAGTGATGATGGTTAAGATACAGAAGTGTATTACTATCAAGGTTTTACTTTGGGACTATTATAATATAGAAAAGCTCTTGCATTTTTCTACAAGATTTCTCAAAAGATTTTCTAAGTCATTTGGAGTATTAGTAATATGTACTTTTGCAGTAAATGATTGCATGTTTAGGATTTAGTTAGTCTTTTAGCATGTTTAGATATATGCCTCTAGCAAAGAATGTGACACTCTTTATTTAATCATAGGGAACCGAATAATGGGCGGTGCAAAATGTTTCTGCAGATTATTTAATTTTCTAAGTTCAAAGTATTGTAACTCTCCCAAGCCTGGATAGATATATCAACAATTGATGAAGACTTCTTATGAGGCTGTAGTGGAAAATTGAACTCAATACCTCTACATAGTTAGCTGAAGAGTGCTAATTAAAATGAGATACCATGGTAATTGAATTACCTGAAAAGTATAATTCTCTATGGATGTCACTTTAATGGGCAACTTGCAAGCTCTACCTTTCTTGTCAATTTATGCTATTGATTCATGACCCTACATTTGTTAAACTTAAACATTAAAATAAAGCAATAAATTCTTATATAAAAGTGGAAAGTACTAGCAACTTACATTAGCATCTAGGGTTGTGCAAGTCCGGTTCCAGAACGGTTCTTAAGAGGAATCGGAACTGAACTAAAAATTTGGCCCTTTCATTTTTAGGAACCCGAATCGGAATCAAAGGACTAAAAAGCCAGAACCAAGCCGAACTAAATTTTCGATATGGTTTCGGTACGATTTTTCGGTTTCGGTTCTTTGGTTCTGGATCTAGTTCCGGTTCCAGTTCCCCCATTGAAAATTATTATATTTTTAAAACATATTACAAGGTTTCTTTATATAAAAAAAATTCTAATATCAAAATTAAATTACAATATATGCTAATTAAAAAAAAAAGAATCATAATGTACTAGGATATACATTAAAAAATAATGATCAATAATGAAGTTTTATTTTTATTTATTGTAAAAGAAACTCCTATCATCTTTCAATTTCTAAATAACATGAAAATGACAAATATCAACAAATCATAATTAACAATTGAATAATGAAGTTTTATTTCTATTGTCAACAATAAGAATTTAAATTCCACGAAATCTCCAAAGTGATGGTACCTTCATTGTCACACAATAAATGTGTTAATAAATTATGAATTGTGATTAAAAATAAATAAACAAGTAACTTCCAAGAAAATGAATATAAACAACACATTATTCACTCATATCTAATAAAAAGCTTAAACACCTAATAAACAATCTATTGAAAATAATGATAGAAACAATAACAATTAAATTCAAATAAAGTGAAAGAAAATTATCCACTTCAACACAATGTAAAATATTGGTTTAACTAAAATAATGTTTTGCCATTGCTTTCACATATTGTAAATTAAATTTACTAATCGCCACTTACAAGTTGTAATATCTAGTATCCACTTTGGTTATTGGAATGATCAACTCCTTAACTTCAGGATATTTCATAATCTCCAATTTTCATAATGAGAAAAAAAATATAAGTTAAAGGAAAAATTGTAAATGTTAAATAATTAATATCATACAATTTATTTGAAACAATAGTTTAGTCATACTTGACTCCCAAATTTCAAGCTCTTCAATGGATTCTTCAAGCTAGATAGGCTTACTTGGATTTCTCAACCAATCTTGGCAGCAAATTAAGACCTCTACAGTAGTTGAAAGCAAAGAACTCCTAAATTGCTCTAAAGGTCTCCCTCCAGTGCTAAATACAGATTCAGAAACAACCATTGAGCATTGAGTTGCCAAATATCCCTTGCTATTTTGGATAAAATAGGATACCTAATTGAATTCACTTTCCACCATAAGAACAAATCAAAATCCTTAATGAACTTCTTAGGAAGTTCCTCTAAATATCTTTCAAGCTTAGAATGAGAAGCTGGATTTTTCTCTTTATCCATTTGAATAAAGTACTCATCAATCTCCTCTTCTTCTTCTATCATTGCATCACTCCTACTTTCAAAAATTGCATTTTGACTTAAAATACCACCATCCATACATAATTCATCATTTTCCCTTTTATACTCAGTCACCATTATTTTTAATGCATTTAGCACCCTATCACTCAACATCATCGCATCATTTTGAGAATAATATGCAATGTATTTTGCTTTTACATAATTCAGCTTGTATCTAGGGTCTAAGACAATTGCTATAAAAAATATCACTTTCATTTTGTTAATGAACCCTAATACTTGTCAAACTTTAATCTCATTTGCCTTCCCATTTCAACAATTTTTTCATCTGTACTAGTTTCATAATTTTCCAATTCCTTTAAAATTTTCATGATCTCATGAAAATAAATATTAGATGTGGAATATAAAGAATCATACAACTTGCTAGTAATACCATAAAATTTCTTAAGGAATTTGCAAATGATGCTAGCATTATTCCAATCAGTTTCACTAGGCAACTCATCCCCAAACTCATCTTCAAATCAGCTATCTATATCATCTAACCTATCAAAAGCTTTCTCATATGTTAATGCAAATTCCAACATCAAATAAATTGAATTTCACCTAGTTAGACAATCTAATTGTAAAGAGGATTTGGACTTAAGTCATGCCAACTCACAACACCTTTTTAACATATCTGAACATTGTGGACTGCTACTTATATGCTTCACTACATCCCTAATCCTTTTAATAGAATCTTAAATAGCTGCAAGCCCATCCTTTAGAACTAATTGAATAATATGAGCACAACACCTTATATGTTTTCACAAAATATAAAAATGGGCTTGGTTTATTTTAATTTTTCAAATCGGCTATCTATATCATCTAACCTATCAAAAGCTTTCTCATATGTTAATGCAAATTCCAACATCAAATAAATCGAATTTCACCTAGTTGGACAATCTAATTGTAAAGAGGATTTGGACTTAAGTCCTGCCAACTCACAACACTTTTTAAATATATCTGAACATTGTAGACTGCTACTTATATGTTTCACTACATCCCTAATCCTTTTAATAGAATCTTAAATAATTGCAAGCCCATCCTTCACAAGTAATTGAGTAATATGAGCACAACACCTCATATGGAATGTGATGATGTTATATGTTTTCGCAAAATATAAAAACGGGCTTGGTTTATTTTAATTTTTCAAATTAATTGTCTCTTATTAGACCTGTTTTGACGTCCTCAGATAGGTGACCTTATTTTGAATAAGGGATTTTATAAAATAACTCTTACTTTGGTAATAAATTTATTTTTGACGTTGCCACCCTCTTTAGGGAAAAAATCATGAACTAGCCATTTCTTTGGAAATGACTAATTCGGTTTTAATTAGAAATTGGGTAAGGGAGTTATTTACGATCATAGGAAGGTGTTACACACCTGGACCACCCGATTGGAAATCGGCCTCCTTCATTGTCCATGCATTCACAATCTTAATAATATAATTAACTCTAATTGAGTTGAAAAAATGAGTTTTACTGTAATTTTGAAATATAGCAATCATGAACAATAACAATTAAATAAAGCATACAACATAATCAAGTAAAAAAGGGAGGAGGAGAAAAGAATTACAAATAAGCAATTTATGGGAACTATTATGGACACTTACATCAAGCTTAATATAATAAAAGCAATAAAGATAAAGAACCTAATATAAGAGAATCAAAGCTATGCATTGCACATGAATTTAAACACAACAATGATCAAATAATAGCATAAAGCAAGAACAACAATAAAAGGAGACAAAATCAATATTAACAAGATTAATGGTTAGAGGTTAGTTCATAAATGAATAAAGAGTAAAGATAAAGATTGCATAAATATAAATGAACTTGGAATTTAAATTACTGGAATTTAAAGAAATGAAAAGTAAATGACAGTGAAGTAAAAATATTGATTTTTAATTTAAAGCAAGATTTGAGTTCAAGAATTTATTATTCATCATGATGAACAACTATGACCCATCACTACCTATTTCATATTCTTTGTTTGTTTATCCAGGCCAAAATGAGTCTTATACGTAATAAAGCGAAGATACTTAAAGCTTAACTCAAATGGATCTCAGAATCACAATTGGTTTATTGATTGTATCCCTGAGTTGCTGAAATGAAGGTCCGTACACTACTAATAGGGGCGTGTGCCACATGTAGTGGCATGCAGATCTTGCCATAATTAGAATCCAGAAAATGAAGCTTAGAGTGTCTGACAAGAAAGAACTGGCAAGTGGCATGAGCCACTTCTTGTGGTGTGCGCCACACATAGTGGCTTATGCCACTTATTCACGCAGTGTGCCACTTCCACAAAGACAGACCTCTTCTTGGTTTATCACGAGTTTTTCTCATAACCAAGCTTAAGAAAGGTGATTTAGATCACTAGAGAAAAGAAAAAGATGAAGTAGAAGGTTTAAACTCTCAGATTTACCTCGCTTTAAAGAAAAACCTAAGATTGGTTTGGAGATGATGATGAACACCCAATCATCTTGTTCCTTGAAGAATGATCCGAGATATAGTTGATTGATTCGTGTTTTAGAGAAGGATCGATTGCAAGCTCACTGAAGATTTTGAAAGAAATAAACTCTCTCTTAAATAAATCTATAAAACTTGTTATAGATATCTCTTCCCTAGATTTAATAAAAGAAGGTATATTTAGACAATTAAGGTTTTTTTTGAGAAATAAAAAAGAAAATGAGCTAAAAAATAAACACAATATTTAGTATAAAGTTGTTTTATTAAAATTACATTTTACTCTTGAATAATTTAAAAATTTTAAGATCAAAATAATTTTATTGCGTTTATTGATTCTTGAAATTAGATCTTCATTATAAAATATAATAACTCTTATTAGGGTTCCACTTATGTAACTATATATATATGTGTGTGTGTGTGTGTGTAGCGTTTCATCATTAATAAATACACTCTTGTATTCTCTCCTTATTCTCAATATTCTCTCTTTACTTCTCTCTCTAGTTTTATATTATTTTATAATACGTTATTAGCACGATTTGTTCTACCACTTTGATTTTTGTTCTATAGCTCTCTTGATCAAATCGCAAGTCGCTTAAAGAGAGGACAACTCATAGTTTGTGACAACCAAATCGCTTACAGAGAGGACAACTTATGGTTTGTGACAACCAAAGTTAAGATTTACGTGTTTAAGTTATTTACTCTTTAAAGAGGTAATTTTCTTTTACGATATCTTTCTATAGAATCATTAATTATTTCGTTCATATTTGATGATTTAAATAATAATAAAAAAAATGAATTATTCAAATATTAGCGTATGATTCATGTGTTCCGCTTTTGGATGTTTTGCAATTGTTATTACAATTGCTTTGAATGATAATAACAATTAATAATAAAGTTTAATAGGTATAAGGTGATGGTAATGATTAATTGACTTTTAGTTCGCTGAGATTGAAGGATCACTTATGAGTTATATTGTTGCTAATTTGTCCTACTTGTCATTGATTGCTGTTGAAATTTTTATGCTCCACCAAGATTGTTCGTTTAATCATGATATGATTTATTCATGAATTATAAGATTCAATAAAAATAATTTAATATTCTCGAGTTGCTTACAAATTTGTTATTTTTGTAATTGTTTTAATCTCTAAGACTTCGTATAATAGTAACAATGTTTTATGCTTTTTCGTTTTCCCATTTACTCAATTTATCTTCATCATTAAGCTTTTATGTAAAGGTGATATTCATGGAATTTTGACAATTAATTTAGGACTCTTATAATTAACTAGGCTTGGCCAAATCACGGTTCCTGGAACCGGAACCGCCGGTTCGAACCGGTCCGGAACCGAAACTGGAACCGGTGAGAACCGGAACCGGGACGAACGAACCGGAACCGGAACGGAATATTCGCGGTTACGGTTCCGGTTCCCAAGATTTTTCTGGAACCAGAACCGGGGTTCCAGAAAACCGGTCGGAACCGGTTGGAAACGCGGTTCCTCCGGCCGGTTAGAACCGCCGGTTCGAACCGGTTCGAACCGGAGGTTCTTAATAAACTGTTCAACACCAAAAAAAAATAAAAAAAAAAAGCTCCTTTTAGAGCAAAGAAACCCCATACCCCACACTCTGTCCACCAACCTTAGACACAATAAAATTATAAACCTACGCCTACACCGCTACAAAGGGACAACAGAAAATGAAATAAAAAATAAAATACATATTTCTTCTTTATAATTATTGGTCCTGAACGTTGTGTATTTTATTGTGAAATCTATTAATTATTCCTCCCAATAGCTATAAACGGCTATATAACGGCTAGTTTCAAGGGTATTTTTGAAAAATTAATTTTTTGAATTTATTATAAATACCTCATTTCATTTACAAATTCATTATAAAAAAATCTCTACTCTCTCTACTTACTCTCTCTACAATATTTTTTTAAATTATATTCAAACTTTTTTAAACAAAAAATAATTTCAGTGGAAGAATTTTTTTGTAAAAAATAATTATATTCAAGTCTTTAAAAAAATAAATTTAATTGTAGAATTTTTTAATTTTTTAGGTGTATTTTTTTTACATTTTACAAATAAAATTTCACAAATTTATTAAAAATTTTTGAAAAACGGCGTCTTCAAAATTTTAAAATTTAAAAATTATGTGATTCGGCGCCGAAAATCGATCGGAGACCGTCGGTTTTTATCATCCGGACGGAACCCGGGAACTGGAACGGAACCTTTCCCGGTTCCAAACCGGAACCGGAACCGGACTTTTTTCGGTTCGGTTCGGTTCCAGTTTGTTTTGGAACCGGAAAACCGCCGGTTCTTTTCGGTTCGGTTCCGGTTCCAGTTGTTTTGGAACCGGAACCGCCGGTTCTGGAACCGGAACCGCCGGTTCCGGAACCGTGGCCACCCCTATAATTAACTTTTTGATTATAATATTTTTTTTTACTATAATTACTTTACTTTGTTAAATTTTATAGATCTTGAATTTATGACATCTTGAATTGCGGGTAAATATTATTTATCATGAATATAAGGTGATAGAATATATTTGAATGTAACAGATTTTGGAGACACAATCGAGAATCTAATTGAAATAGTTCCAAAGGAAATAATTCTCTTTTATTGAATATTTGATAATTAAATATCACTTTGTTCTTTGGAATGATTTAAAAAGAAAGTTACAATTACCAAAAGTTCATTATGAGTGGATGCATTTATTAATGCAAAGTTTGTAAAACTGTAAGTGATTATAATTCTACAGTATTAAAGTTATTGTTTTATTATTATAATTGTGGAATATATTGATATATATTATCCATATAAATTATTTTATTATTGTTATATATTAATATATATTATTAATGTGGTACAAAATTTGAGAATTGATTTATTTTAAATACAATTAAGATATTGTTGTTATTATATTTGGTTATATTATCCCTTGATCTAAAATTGCCCATCAAATTTATGCCTCGAGTATGCTCTTGAAGTGACAATATCGAGAGAGAAGATTTTAATTTATATTTTGGATTTATTTCATATTTTTTTTATCATTGAGCAAAATAAAGAGATCTTACTAAAGATCATGAGGCCGCCCAACTGGATTTTGCTTTATTTTCCGAAATGAATGGAATAACATATATAGAGACGTAACGATGTCTATCCAACTAGATCTAATGCATTTCCTGAAGTGAATGCAATAATTTATTATATTGGACATGAATAATGATAAGGATATACTTGTCATTAAAAATATCAATAAAATCACAATTGAAGTAGTGATTTTAGCAATTATTGTGGCCACATAATTAAGAATAAATTTTACCACTAAAATGGTATAAATAATGTGGCACAAATATTTGTTATGTACCTGTTGTACACCAAAATATTAAAAGACAAATTTGACTTTGGTAGTAAAAAAAATATTTAAAAGCTCTGAAAGAGCAAGTATTACTACCTAGAGAAATGGATTTTATGCATAATGCATCATTCCAAAGATATTCATCAAAATGGATATCATATAGAGATAATGATTGAAAAAAATATGATTGTAAACTGAAAGTTTACAAATCCAAGTATTTATATTATTTGGCATGATCGGTTGGACCATCCCGATCAATGATGCAAAAAAGAAAATTTTGATCATTATGTTGATATTTATTGAAGAATCAGAAGTTTCTTAAAATCTGAATTTTTCATGCTTAGTTTAGTCTCGAAGTAAATTAATTATTGAGCGTCACTAAGAATTCAAATTGAACTGTTTGTATTTTTTTAAATATATAAAGGAAAATTATTAAATTTATTTGGATATGTTATGGATGTATCCAAAAGATAGTTACATGATTGTTATTAACTTGCAACCTAAAGTTTGCAAAGATTATTATAAACGTGTAACTAGAAGTTTGCATGATTATTAAGAATACAATTTCTAGATTATACTATTAAAACAATTTATCTTGAGAATGATGGTGAATTTGCACATCAACCTTTAATGATTATACAATGTATTAATTGAAATAATTTGGGGCAACCTGTTGTTGCTTTAACTTATGCTCAAAAATGATTTAGTAGAATCATTTATAAATCATTACAATTAATTGCAAGACAATTATTATGAGAATAAATCTCCCTATTTTAGAGGGACATGTTATTAAATTAAATAGCATTTACTTGCATCAGGCCAATAAATTACTATTGTTCTCCCATTTATAATTGATTTTAGATCAGGAACCAAATATTACCCATTAATGAATTTTTAAATATGCGGTATATATTCTAATTGCTCCACCACAATGCACTAAGATGGGTCCTCAAAGAAAGTTGAAAAATATGTCGGGTATAAATTTATGTCTATGGTTGAATATCTAGAATTTTTTTATGAGACATTTATCAAATGCCAATTTTGCTAATTATTACGGATCCTGACTTTAGAGGGAGAAATAAGCAGCTAGAAGAATAATGTCAGAAAGCAAGGAAATAGGAGGAAAATGTGGGATCATATTTTCTCATCATTTCCCAATTAGTGTACATAATTAGGGAATAATTATAGGAGGAGAAAATGTGGGATCAGATTTTCTCATCATTTCCCAATTAGTGTACATAATTAGGGAATAATTATAGGAGGAGAATAATTCCTCTCTTTACTGTTTATTTCTTTCCTTGTATAAACCTGTGCTTAGCTATATTAAGACATTGTAAAGCAGCGGAATATTATATCAACACAATTCTTCCAGATTATGTCTCAAATAATACCATTTAACATGGTATCATAGCTGGTTCAATGATTCTAGGACCAAACTGTTTCAATTGCTCATCATTTACCAACTTACCAACAGAAATCCGACTACCATGTCCAAAGACGACAACTCCTCATCAGCCACCAGTTTACCAACCCAGAAGACTCCGACTACCTTATCCGAAGACGGCAACTCGGGGAAACAGTCTGACATTAGCAACGATGACGGACAATTCAATTAGTAAATCTCATCAAAAATGGCCTCAGTAACCAAAACCAAAAACAAACCCTTTCAGATAATTTAATAATCAGCATCAAATTAAACAGCCAAAATTATGCGTTATGGGCGCGCATGATTAAGGTTGCAATTGGAGGAAAATCAAAGGCCTGTTGAGCCACCACACCGAAATTCCAGCGCCACCATAGATCGATGACGAAAAATACGAGAAATGGGAACAAGACGATATCATCGTGTTCTCATGGTTAATTCAAAATATTGAACCCCAATTGGCAAGCAATCTGACCGAATTTCCCACAGCAAAAGCATTGTGGAATGCTCTTGTTACAATATACAGTAGTGGCAGGGACAAACTACAAACCTTTGATCTTCATTCAAAGGCAAATGGTATGAAGCAAAATGGAGCACCTTAGAAGATTTCTGGATTACCATGTAAGGAGTGTGGGGCGAGATTGACCACCGGGAACCAAATCTGATGACCTCAGAATCAGACATAGCCACATACAACAGAGTCCGTCAAGAACAAAAGCTGTTCCAGTTCCTGAATGTAATCAATCAGGAATATAATCAAATCAAAAGAGAGATCTTACAATAAGATACGCTAGCCTCACTGGAAGCCGCCTACGCCACCGTTCGGAAAGAGGCAACCCGCCTTAATATTTTGGGACCGGCTTCTGGAATCTCATCACAACAGGGCATAGGCGACGGATTGATTGCAACCAGGACTGAAGCCAAGGGAATGGCAGCACAGGGACAATGACGGTCAGGCTCCACAAGCAAGCCAGGCAGATCATCATCCCATTCAGACAAGGCAAAACTCAAGTGTACTCACTGTGGGATGAGTAAACACACAAAAGAGAACTGTTTTTGGATTGTGGGATATCCAGCATGGTGGAACGATGGACGTAAAAGGGACGGACAAGCCACAGGGGGTAAAGCCGCCACCGCCGTGAGCAACCCTGAGGCTACTAGAAGCGGTGGTGGCTAAGGATGTGACATCCCAGGTTTGGGGCACAAACACCTTCCCAGGTTTGGGGCACAAACACCTTAGGCAAATCCCACATCGGCTACGCATAAGGTGGAAGTGATGTACATAAAGGGTGGCAGGTCTTAGGATGCCAAGATGCGTTTTGGGCTATCAGGCGTGGTTTCGCTAGCCCAGGAACAAAACTGTGCGGGCTCGTGGGCCCAAAGTGGATAATATCTTGGTAGGCCTAGGCTGTTACAATTTGGTATCAGAGCCAAAGCCTTGTCCCTCTGGCCAGTGATGGGGCAAACCTCAGCGAGGACGCTGAGTCCCTAAGGGGGGGTGTATGTGACATCCCAGGTATGTGACATCCCAGGTTTGGGGCACAAACACCTTAGGCAAATCCCACATCGGCTACGCACAAGGTGGAAGTGATGTACATAAAGGGTGGTAGGCCTTAGATGCCAAGACGCGTTTTGGGCTATCAGGCGTGGTTTCGCTAGCCCAGGAACAAAACCCTGCGGGCTCGTGGGCCTAAAGCGGACAATATCTTGGTAGGCCTGGGCTGTTACAAAGGAGGCGTCGGAGATGGAGGCAGTATTGGAGGAGCAATGGCGACTGGGACTGAAGAAACGGGTAATACATGTTATAAAGGTAAAGGGTTTGGGAATTTCCTCCTAAACCCTTCCAATTTGGACAGTTTATTATCAGGCTCCTCTTTTTTGGACTTATTACAAATTGACCCAATAAAAATTTTGTCTATTGCTAATATGGTCTAAAATTTTGATAACAGTAAGAATGCCTCATGGATTTTTAATTGTGGTGCCACTGACACCATGACATTTGATGCACATGATATTAAAATACAGTCAAAACCCACAAAGACACATGTTGGAGCAGCCAATAGGGGAATAGTCTCTATAGAGGAAGCCGAGTCTATTGAAATATCACCCACACTAAAATTGTCGAACTGTCTTTATGTCCCTTCACTTTCACATAAATTGTTGTCTATTAGTCATGTAACAAAAGAACTTAATTGTACCATGCTAATGACCCCCACTTTTTGTATACTGTAGGACATCAGGACGGGAACAATTATTGGACGTGGCACTGAGCGCCGAGGACTGTACTACATGGATGAAGTTGCCTAACACGGTATTGTGATGCTAGCACATGGAACTGCGAATCGAGAAGCTTGGCTTTGGCACTGAGATTAGGACATCCATCCACTGGTTATTTACATCTTTTATTTCCCAAACTCTTTAAATCCAATAATGTATTGTATTGTGAGACTTGTGTTTTGGCGAAAAGCCACAGATAGAGTTTCAGGCCAAATAATACTAGGGTTGATTTACCTTTTTCATTAGTCCATTCTGATGTGTGGGGTCCAGCACCTGTCATGGGAGGGCAAGGTTTTCGCTATTTCTTGATATTTGTGGATGACTATACTCGCATAACGTGGGTATATTGTTTGAAAAACAAGTCAGAGGTTGTTGATAAATTTATCCTATTTTATACTATGATCCAAACCCAATTCAATAAGTCAATTCAAATTTTAAGATCTGACAACGGGGGAGAATTTGTCAAACACAGCCATGAAACAATTTTTTCAACAAAAAGGGTTAGTACACCAAACTACTTGTCCTCATACCCCCGAACAAAATGGTGTTGCCGAATGGAAAGATAGGATCCTCCTTGAAATGACCCGAGCTCTTCTTATTGAGTCTCAGGTCCCCAAAAGTTTTTGGCCTAAAGCTTTAGCCACTAAATGACCCGAGCTCTTCTTATTGAGTCTCAGGTCCCCAAAAGTTTTTGGCCTAAAGCTTTAGCCACTGCCATCTACCTTCTAAATAGACTCCCAACCAAAATCCTTGACCTTCAAACTCCAATCCAAACCCTAGCCAAATTTACCAAAATACCTTCGACCTTAACTCTTCAACCATGAATTTTTGGTTGCTCTGTATTTGTCTACATTCCGAAAATGGAAAGAACCAAATTTGACCCATGTGCAGAAAAATGTGTATTTGTTGGGTACGGGTTAATCAAAAGGGGTACCAATGCTATAATCCTAAAACCTGTCATATGTTCACCACAATGAACTGTGATTTCCTTGAAACCGAATACTTTTATACTACCCAACCCAGTGGTCAGAGGAAGAAGGAATATATGGACACACTGAGTTGGCTTCTAGAACCAGTGTTCCCACATGTGAAATTGGGTCTTCAGGAAGAGAACCCACAAATGAAAGTAGCAGAACAAGAAGAGAACAGTACTGTTGGGCCAACTTCTGATGCTTCCATATAGTCTATGGAGCCTAGTGTCTCAGAAAATACTATTCCTAACTTGGTGTCCGAGGTAAGAGAAACTGAAGCTCCTGAATCTCCTGTTATTTCCACTAATCCCGGTGACTGTGAGACTGTAGCAAAACAGGTGGCAGAGCAGGAAGAACGATATGTATTACTAGCCAGAGGCAATAGGGGAGTCCCACCTAACAGATACTCTCTAGAAAAAAAGGCTCGGAGGTCCAGATATCCAATAGCAAACATAGCAGGGGGAGTCTATCCAGAGAAGCCAAGGCATTCATCTCAGCCCTGTGTGAAGAAAAGATCCCGACCACAGTCGAACATGCCTTGGCATCAGAAAAATGGACCAATGCAATGAAGGAAGAAATGAATGCTTTGATCCAGAACCACACATGGGAGAAATGTGCCTTACTGACAGGAAAAGAAACCAGTTGGGTGTCGCTGGGTCTTAACGGTGAAACACAAGTCAGATGGTTCCATTGAAAGGTACAAGGCACGGTTAGTGGCAAAAGGATACACCCAGACTTATGGCATCGATTACTCGGAGACTTTTTCACCGGTAGCAAAAATTGATACTATTAGGGTATTGTTCTCAGTAGCAGCAAACAAGGGGTGGCCACTTCACCAGTTTGATGTGAAGAATGCTTTCCTACATGGGGATCTGAAAGAGGAAGTCTATATGGAGGCTCCACCAGGTTTCATAGAGGGATTCCAGAAATGAGAAGTGTGATGGTTGAAGAAGTCACTTTATGGACTCAAGCAGTCACCCAGAGCCTGGTTTGGTAAGTTTACACTAGCAATGAAGGGAACGTGTTCAAACAGAGCAATTCCGATCATACTCTATTCCTGAAGCGGAGAGGCAGACTTGTAACCTGTTTGATCATTTATGTTGATGACATAATCATTATAGGAGATGACATGGAAGAAATGACCAAGCTAAGGGAGAACCTATTCACAGAATTTGAAATGAAAGATCTGGGAAGGCTGAAGTATTTTCTCAGAATTGAGGTACTAAGATCGAAACAAGGGATTTTTATATATCAGAAGAAGTACATTTTGGATCTTTTGGCAGAGACTGGAATGATCGATTGTAAACCGGTCGACATACCAATGGTGGTGAATCATGGATTGAAGATAGTGGAAGGAGCAGAACTAGCAGATAAAGAAAGGTATCAAAGGTTGGTTGGAAAACTAATATATCTCTCACATACTCGGCCAAATATAGCCTATACAGTCGAAGTAGTGAGCCAGTTCATGCATCAGCCTCAGACAGACCATATGGAAGCTGTGTGGAGGATCGTAAGGTATTTAAAGGGGACATCTGGACATGGTGTTCTATTCAAAGCACATGGACACTTAGAAATACAGGGGTATGCTGACACCGACTAGGCAGGCAATCCAGTGGACCGTAGATCTACATCAGGCTATTTTACTCTTGTGGGGGCTCTACATCAGGCTATTTTACTCTTGTGGGGGCTAACTTAGTCACATGGAGAAGCAAGAAGCAAAAGGTTGTAGCATTGTCTAGTGCAGAGGCTGAATTTCGAGGGGTTGCACGAGGCTTGGCAGAAATACTATGGTTACGAAAGTTGCTAACTGAAATTGGGTTTCCACCATCTGAGACTTGCAAGATAATGTGCGATAACCAGGCAGCAATTAGTATCTTAGAAAATTCAGTACAACATGATCGGAAAAAACACATAGAAGTTGATAGACACTTCATCAAAAAGAAGTTAGAAGCAGGTATTGTAGAACTACCTTTCGTACGCTCTAAAGATCAACTAACAGATATATTAACAAAGGCAGTGAACGGAAGGACCTTCAGTGAAGTTTTGGGCAAGTTGAGCATTGGCAACCCCACTACTCAACTTGAGGGGGAGTGTCAGAAAGCAAGGAAATAGGAGGAAAATGTGGGATCAGATTCTCATCATTTCCCAATTAGTGTACATAATTAGGGAATAATTATAGGAGGAGAATAATTCCTCTCTTTACTATTTATTTCTTTCCTTGTATAAACCTGTGCCTTAGCTATATTAAGACATTGTAAAGCAGCAGAATATTATATTAACACAATTCTTCCAGATTATGTCTCAAATAATACCATTTAACAAATAATTGATTGGAAAAGAATTATTATTATTATATTTTCATCCTTATTCAAGAGCAGTGTGATTTAAAAAAAAAAGTTTAAAAGATAATTCATTTTCAAAATATTGTAACTTAGTTGCTAGATATATTCACTGATCCAAAAGGAGATAACTAAATGTCACATGCTAGCTATAAATGCTCCTATTAGTATTGAAGTCTCTGAATGACAAATTACCTATGTTAATGAATCTACAGCATGCCCGAAGCATGGTATATCAGTTCCAAAGATAAAAAAAATGAAATGAAAGAAAAGGAGCAAATATTCAAGATGGTTAAGTTCTAAAAAGTAAGTTTTAGCAGAAATCCTAAACATAACTAATAGTTTCCCAAAGAAACTCAAGTATCTGAAATCAATGAAGATTATGAGATCTCTCTAAATTATGTCATGTCAAGAAAAATATGGAACTAATATAAAAGAAATATCGACAATATTTTTATAATATAGCGCTTAAAATTGTGAAAAATGATGAGGATCTTGAGTTTGGTCTATTGAGAATATACACATGGAATTGATTGGCCAAAATAGAACGACGCATGTGCCATTTAAATTTACTTAAAAAGTAAATTTTGAAAATTGAATATGAGCATCAAGAAATGTCAAGTTAGTAGAATACAAATATGTATTTGTGCGAAATTGAAATGGGGTCATGAGAGATAAAGCAAACTTATTACATGTGTTTTCTCATAAAGAACTGGCATTGATTATGAGGATAAATACCCTTACGTGGTGGATACAATGATAATTTGATATTTGATTAGTCTGGCAATTTATGAAAATTATAGATGCGTCTATTGAATTAATGGCTGCCTATTTATATGCTAACTTGATGTAGATATCTATATATATCTTACTGAAAATCCCTGAAGATATTTAATTGCTTGAAGCTATTTATATGCTAACTTGATGTAGATATCTATATGAAAATCCCTGAAGTATTTAATTGCTTGAAGCATAAAGTTAAATTCTCGAGAAATTTATTCAATCAAATTATATAAAGCTCTATATAGATTATTGCATAATGCTATCTATGAAATACTGAAAAAATGCTTAAAGCAAGTAAATGAGAAATATATTCAAGATTTCTATATGGATTAAAGAAATCTCAATACATATGGTATAATCGCCTTAATGATGTTTATGGCTAAGAAAATGTTATAATATTTTATGTTTATATATTTTTATAATATTTTATTATTGAAAGCATACTTTTGATATTTACTTTATATACTATCATGAGTAATGTGATCTTTTGATTAGTGAATATTTATTGAAATGATATTTTAATATGTTCATGAATTTTTATAGAGATATGTGAATATGAACTTGTCATTATTTGGTTTATGAATATTATTGGAACTCCTGAAGAAAGGTGATCTCTTGATTAGTGAATATCTATTGAAAGAATATTTTAATATGTTCATGAATTTTTATAGAGATATTTGAATATGAACTTGTCATTATTTGGTTTATGAATATTATTGGAACTCCTGAAGAAAGATTATAAATTCCTTAAGGGAAGAGTTTGAGATGAAAGACATTAAAAATATAAAATTTTGTCTTGGCGTGAAGATCGAACATTTCATAAATGAGAATCCACATATATGACTAAGTTACTCAAATGATTTTATGTGGACAATAGTGAGGCCACTTGATGAGAAGATGACTATTTTTCATTTTGAGAAAATTATGAAGAACTCTTGGTCCTGGAGCATTATATCTTAGTGCAATAAAGATACTAATATGTCTTGCTACTCATACTTGACTTGATTTTTATAAATTTTATTAAGCAAGATACAATTCTTTCTGGATATGAAGAAATTAAATGGAGTTAAACATATTTTTTGACATCTCCATGACACAATATATATGAGTTATATTATAACTAACATGTCAAAATCAGTTGTGATTGGCCATGAAAATGCAGGTTACTTGTCTAATTCATATTATGTTAGATCATACATAAGCTATTCATTCACATGTGGAGGTACAATTATTTTATGTCATTCAAAAACAAAGTATTGCTACCACTTCTTTTAACCATGAAGAAATTTTAGCAACTGATGAAGAAAGACAATAATGTATTTTTTTTAAAGTACGTGCAGTCTACTTTTTCAGAGAGAAATTCCTACAATATTACATGAGAATTGTGATATTGAAATTCAATCACTCAAATGATGATATTGTTGATTTGCTCATCAAACACTTTTTACTACAAGCTTTCTACCATAAGTTTTGGAGGATTACTACACAAAAATTGGAAAGTATAAACTCAAAGATCTCAAGATTTATCTTTATGAAGGAGAGTAAATACGTATTGTACTTTTTTTCCCTTTAACCGAAATTTTTTCCCATTGGATTTTCTTGGTAAAGGTTTTAAACGAGGTAGTATTTCAACGCGTATTTAAAAAAAGAATAATGTATTCTTTTTCCTTTACTAAGATTCTTTTCCCACATGGTTTTTTCTTAGTAAGGTTTTAACGAGACATATTCTTTGAAGAATGGATATCTAATAGGAGTGTTATGAAATAAGTGGATATCCTATATGAGTTAGAAGTCTGTATGCTTAATTATAGCAGACTCTATCTTTCTGATTTATGTAGGACTCTATTAGCATTCCACTTATGTAATTATATATATGTGACTTCTCATCAATAATAAATACACTCTTGTATTCTCTCCCTATTTTCAACGTTCTCTCTTTACTTCTCCCTCTAGTTTTACATTATTTTATAACAAAATTGAGTTTTTTTAAATTTAGAGCCCGTAAACTGCATAGCTTATTGCCTAATCCCTCAAATAAATCTCTATCAGTATTCCAACACAAAGATTAACATGTTAATGCTGAGATTTTCGAAGATTTTGACATCTTTTTTCAAATAAGCTTGAATATGTATATTTTTTATGCATTAAAATTTTAAAAATTATTATTCTTTCACTATCGATATTATTAAAAAATTAATCAAAATATTAATTTAATGAATTAATATTTAATATTTTAATTTATCAAGTTTATTGTATAAATATTTGATAAGTAGCCACTGATTCAAAAAGTTGAAGTTTATTTTGCTTTAAAAAATAATGAAAAAATTTTAAACCATGTTTGAATTGTTAATTTTTCAATTGATAATAAAAAATTAATAATTAGTTAATACATTAAGTTTTTTTCTTAAAATATATAATTTTATTTTAATTATAAGATTAAAAAAATATGTACATTTAAGTATAATTTAATGATAAATATGTACCACACGTACTTTGAATTAGGTTTGATTTTTCTTTTTTCTTAGTGCTAAAACAAAAAAATATATCACACAATTAATATGTATAATATATTCCTCTAAAAAATAAAAAATATATAATAAAAATAATTAACTAAAAATATAAAATTTACTTGATATATTAAATAATATCATCAAAAGTATCATGTTGACCTACCATGTTTTTTTTTATTGTTATTGATATTTGATGATAATTGGTTTGAAAAATAATTCTACATATATAATTATATTATTGCTTGTTTAGTAGAAAATTATTTATAAATATACATTTAAGTTTTTACTAATAAATATAAAAAAAAAGTAAAAATTTTAGTTGAATCGAGTTAAGTTGGTCTAATTGTAACCTAGTCAAGTTTGGATCAAAGCTTTAAAATATTTATTAGGCTTTTACCCTAATGCCACATGCCTTGTATATTATTATTATTATTATTTTCATTGCTGCCAATTTATTTAGGGGAAAAAAAAAAATCTCTTAATTATAGTCAAATTAAAATATAAGGACATTTATTTTTAAAAACTAACTATTAGGTTCTTAAATTATGATTTTATTAACACTTTAATCTTTCCGTTAAAACAAAAGGGAAAAAAATATTAACAGAAATCATGACGGAAGGACTAAATGGTTAATGAAAATCATAAGTTAGGTTAGTTTAATTATAAATGGAAGCCGAGCGGATATCCGCGAATTTTAAACTACCATTACTCATATCTATTTAAAATTTTACTATCTGTGTTTGTTTTAAATCCGTTTAAATATCCATATCCAAATTCGTTTAAATTTTTATTACTCGTACTCGTTTAAAAGTCATTTAAAGTACTCTTATATAGAAACAACCTAAATTTTTATTTTCAAAATTTGTAGATTTAAAAATTTAAATATCAATTTTAAACCAATATTGTAACGCCCCATTTTTCTGTGTCTGAAATCAGATGGTGTCTCCGGCACCGAATGTGGCATCCGCCGTCGGGTCTCTCGGGACTGGGCGGAGGGTGTTACAAATATTATTATAGTTCATTTTACATTTAAAATAGCAAAAGTATTTGTTTATAAATTTAAAAAAAAAAACACAATTATATTTTTTATAACTAAATTTCGTTAAATAATTAATTAAATGAAATTAAAATAAAACTCAAACTAAAACCTATTTAGTGAAACCCAAAACTATTTTAAACCAAGCCTAGCCCAAGGGGACTTCCAGAGTATTCAAGCAAGAAAATCAAAAAAAAAAAAAAAAAAAACTGTCCAAACCGACTTGAATCCATTAAATCGAACCAAATCAATAATATTGAAAAATAAAGGCTTGAATCGGGCCAAACCTTCCTACCTCTTCCTCTCTACACGATCTGTGATCGCTTCCCACCGCCAAAGCCCCTCTCTTGCCATTTCCGGCCAAGAGCTGTCATCTCGCGCCATCCGAACACCATTCTGGACCTATCCTCAAAACCTTAGCTCGATTTTCTTTCATACCTTGCTCTATTACACGATTGAGAGATGAGAGAGCTGTGATTGACAATCACCGATCGGAGAACTGCAGTTTTCAGCGTGATCTTGTGGTGAGGTAGGTGATTTCCGACTTCCTCCTTCATGTGCTATGATTTCTTTTGGCTAAATTATAGATTTGAAACTGGGAATGTGGAATTTAAGGTAATTAGAGTTTTTGGTTCAGTTCATACGAGAATTTTTAAAGAAACACTCAAATCATGCAGCAATTGCAACCACAAATAAATTTTTATAAGATAAGGGTTAGAATAATTTAGTTCTTACAAGTTTTAATTTGAGATTGAGGTTTGTGGTGTATGGCAGCAGCCAGCTAGGAGAATTTCATAAATTTTGTTGGGTTTAACTTATTATGGTGCTATAAACTCATCCACTTCATTTGATAGCAATCTTAGTAGTGTTTACGGTGAACTTGGTAAGAAAATGAGAAAAATCATGAAAAAGGCAGCAACTAACTTGATTAATTGTTTATATTTTGCTATGATCAGGAGAAAATATGTTGTATATTGAAAACTTGATAAGAAATGAATGAGTAAAGAATAGATTAAGTTATTTCATGCGAGCTTTGGAAGTGATATTGTAGTTTTCTGGTTATGGCAGCAAATATGCTATATGTTTTTCATGAGTTTTGTACTAATAAGATTTAATAAGATTGTAAATGAGGATGGTCCATCATTTGATGAAAAATGAATAAGTTTGTACTAATAAGATTGTAAATGAGGATGGTCCATCGTTTGATGAAAAATGAATAAGTTACCATGTGAGCTACGGGTTAATAAGGGTTTGAGAGTTTTCTTTGAAATGACAGCAGGTTCATGGAGATTTTGTGAGTTGTTAATGGAATATCTAGGAATTGACGTGTGTATTTCAAGTTATCTTACTTTAGTCGTGATTATTGGTTGTATTTATTTGATAAAAAAAAAAAATGATCTTAAAAAATATGTAAAGCTATAACCTTGAGGTTTAATTTGCTTATATGTAAGTCTATAATTGATTTAGTAAAAGATTTAAGAGTTAGCTTAGGAGCTTGATAATCATTTATGTTCTTGTGTATAAGAATAAATGTACATATTTAATTATAAATAATGCTAAGATAAATACAATTACGTAAGTATGAATGTATGAGGAAGAAGAGTGAACTTAAGAAAATTTTCTAAATTATATACTCGGCATTGTAATAAGATTATTGGGCATTGATGGTGAGGCTAGAAGCTGGATGGAAAATTGAATGACTTTAGTTACCCGCTGGACGGGCTATGTGGGTTTGACTGATAATTATTGAATATTTGTAGCTTGTTTTACAGGCATCTAATCCTATTTTTAGGGGAGACCTCTGTCGAAATTGCAGCAGAATCTTAATTTTGGCATTGGTTCATAATGGTTAGTTTAGAGTGTTGGCAAATATAGAAGACAAAATAAAGATTTGACATGAGGTTTCGATAATTGTCAAGATGTGAATAGTTAAAATGTAACAGAAGATATGAGTTTGCTTGTGTATATGTGAGATGAAATAGATAAGTTTAAAAAGTTGATGTAAATTTATATAATTATTATTTTATGATAAGAGATTGTAAATAATGGTGATATTGATTGGAGGATGATATTAGCTGAGATGATTGTCGACGGATGGGTTGTGTGAATTGAATAAATGAATATTTGATATTTGATATTGCTTAATCAGGTAGATAGTCATATTTTTAGAGGATGTTTTGCCAAAATTTCGACAGAATCTTGATTTAGTATATTTAATAAAACCAGTGCTGTATTTATTTAGAATAATTCCTTATTCTTATTTAAAGAATTTCCTTATTACTCTTTTCTCTCTTTTCAATTTCACTTCTTATAGACCGTCCGAGCTCGTTTACTGATCCTATGAATCAAAATCAGAACTAGAGTCTTTTCTCCTCTAACACTGTGAGTAATAATAAATAGTTCATACCATCATTAGCATGCATATTAACTTAGTAATAATTTCTATATCACTATTTTATTTTTAACATGTAAGTATATTAATATATTAATATCATAGTTATTTCTTCATGTTTGTATTTTAATTATTAATTTGGTGCATTTTGTATTGAATAGCTTGATTATTTGTATTGTGCTATTGATATGCTTTGTTTGTGAGGAATTGGGATAAAGTGGGTCACCATTGGGTTTGTGAGTGCGGTCTACGATACCGTCGGCCATGTATGGAGAGATCGGCGCTCCCGTGTGCATCTAGTGATATGGATGATATGGAAAACCCACAGGGTGGCGTCTTGTTTGGTAATGCAAAAGAAAAAGAGAATGGAAAGACAATAAGAGGGCTGGTCAAGTGAGGATTACATCGATCGGTCATGTATGGGAATCAGCTCCCTGATGCACAGGTCATGAGAGGGCGGGCCACGTGTGAGTACGGCTCGTCAAGGGTTTCGGTAACGCCACAGACAAATCTCCACTTGCTTGATTATTGTGAACGTGCTATTGTATGTAGATGCTATTGTTTGCCATGTGCGTGACTGATCGAGTGTTCATTTTAGTGCATTTAGGAATCATCTCGTGTGAATGTTTGGGATGTATGCCATTTATTATTATTCACTGAGTTGTAAACTCATCCCTATTTTATTTAAATTTTTTCAGGAAACAGTCTTTTTCTATTCCTGTGGTAGTTTTGTTTCCTACCACCACAGAGCTAAGAACGTAATAGATTCCTTGTAACACTCGTTCTTTCCATGTAGCTACTATTTATATGATTGGGTTGTAAGTGGATTTTAGTTGAGCTCTGCAGTTAATAGGTTTTTCTAAGATATTTATTTATTAAGTGCAATAAATTAGTTACATTTTCAATGTATATATTCTGTTAATTTTGGTCTTATGCATTGTGAACTAGAAGCCCATATGGCGGTTGTTATATGCTTATAGGCTCGTGATCTACGTTTGATTATGATAATATGATTGGGCCGTGAACTTAGATAAAAAATTTACTTATGATATGGGCTTTACTGTTCATGAGTAAAAGATGGGCCTCATTTCAGATTAGTTATTAATTTAGGCTTACTACGAGTTTTGGGGGTCTTATGTTTACTTAAGTCCTAGTGTTAGTCCAGCTCATGGATTTGGATCGTGACACATATGGATAAGGTACCCACGAATATTAAACTATTCAAATCCAAATTTATTTAAAATACAATTTTTACTAATAATGAATAATTTGTGGGTACCCATTGCTGAACTCGTTTAATATAGCAGGTAATGGGTAGCAGAGACCCAAAGACTTGTACCTATATTTTACTCATATCCATTACGGGTAGTAATTTTATTATTCGTACCTGTCCCAAATCTATTTATAACTACCCATATCTTTTTTAAACGGAACAAAATGGGGTGGGTATCATAAAATATTTGCACTGTTTCCATTAGTAAGTTTGACTATAATTTATGAACCAATTTCTTAGTTAATTGACAATTAAAAGAAGCTATTATGGACAGAAGGACTAGGATGTTAATGAAATCATAAGTGAATTCAATATTGAAAGGCATATGGATAATCCTGTTATAATATATATAACCTTTATTTAAAGTTTAAAAAGAAAAGCACAAAATTGGTTTATGTAAAGCCCATGGACATAATATCGGCCCTAATTTGTAGCAACGTTGATACGAAGTTTCAAGCCCAAGAAAGTTTCTGTGAAAAACAGACACAGACAGAGAGCAAGGCAAGAGTCACAGATGGAGAGTAGCAGTGCAATAGATGCTCAAACGGTCCTTCAAAACCCTAACAATGGAGTAAGAATTCCAATGAATAAGAAAGAAGAGAAGCAAAAGGTGGTCGTTATAATGGGTGCCGCTGGTTCAGGCAAATCAAAGTTGGCCATTGATTTAGCGACCCACTTCCCCATTGAAATCATCAATGCTGATTCGATGCAGGTCTACCATAGCCTAGATGTTCTCACCAATAAGGTTCCCTTCCATGATCAAAAGGGTATAATTCTCTCTCTTGCTCTCTCCTGTAGTTATGCTATATTTATTTGTCTTTGTGATTTTGTGGGTGGGCTTATGTGTCTTGCAGGAGTTCCTCACCATTTGCTTGGGACTATAAGCCCAAACGTTGAATTCACAGCAAAGGAATTCCGGAATGCTGCTATTCCTGTGAGTTGTCTTTAGTTCAGGTTTTCTGTTCTTTCAATTGATTGAATTGGAGATTTTTTTTTCTCTTGCATTACTGTTTTTTGAGTTGGCATCTTTTACTCCTATCAAGTAAACGATGAGATTTGATAGTTTTTGATCCTTTGTTTTTTGTTCGGTTTTCAGATTATTAATGAAATATTGTCACGCAACTGCTTGGCGGTCATTGTTGGGGGGTACCAATTACTATATTCAGGTGGGGACTCTTACTTTCTGTCGTTCTGAGTGAGGCCTGTTGGAGCTTATTGCCCAGACATGTGATAGGCACTTTTTGCTTTGTAAAAAAGATGTAGTCTTCGTCCTGTTATTTTTTTTTTTCTTTGAACTTATCTTCATCCTGCTATTACACTTCATATTTTGTTGTATCTTAACATCTTATATCCATAAAAGAAAATGTGTGAGTGCTGGGGCGCATTACTGCAGTCTATCACTCATGTGGCAGTGCATTGCAATCTTTACTGCTGCTATGATGATGCATAGTCATTTCTAAAACCGTCTCTAAATTTCTGTGATTTTGCGTAAAGGTTAAAGCTTTTATTTGTCTATATCTCTATATCTGTATAATGACAAGAAGTTTTCTGAGCAAACTGAAAATCAAGTTGTTTCTTTTAGTGCATTTATACAACAGCATGTCAAGTCTTGGTTCTGTTACGCTGCATTCCTTATATATTGCCTTTTTTTGTCTGTTCATTGTTTTCAGGCTCTGGTGACTCCATTCCTTCTAGATGATAATTTGGAAGCTTTGGATGAAAGCTTTCGGAATCAGCCCCTTGGTATACAGCAAATCCATTGCTTTCCAATTTGCATTGAGAACTTCAGTATTACTTATTCCGTATGGTTTTCAGGAGATGAACATAGTGATGAGATGCCCGAGTATGGGGGAAATGATGCCAATAGATATGATTATCTTAAAAATCTTGATCCTGTTGCAGCTAACAGAATTCATCCAAATAATCATAGAAAAGTAGGCTTCACAACTCGCTACTTCTCACTTTTCAGTCCTTGAAATATTTGTGAAGTTATATGTTTTTTTCTACTTTTTCCACTGGACTTAAATTTGTGATGATTATGTGAAAAAATTCTTACTGTTTCTGCCTGCATCATTTTTCTTACTTCTGCCATTCATGGACTGGAAGTCTTCTCATGGCCTGAGAGACTGGTGAATTTCTTGTAACTGTTGAGAGTGAGTCTGGCTTTATTTTTCATTTATCCTACCTCATCTACTAACTAGACTGGGTGTTTGGCTTGAGACCCGTGGATTAAACTGATTTTGGCCCATGATGTTTGAAACTAGGCGATGCTGCTTTCATCATTAGCCCGGTTTGCTTTATTATATTGACTATATCTTTGGATCTGATGTTCAAAGTATATCTATGCTTTATTTTGGTTCATGTTTTTTTTTTTAACCCAATTTTCATGGACAGCTGCATAAACCTATATGACTAAGAGGAAAGATTGTTGACATTGCTCTCAGTTACATAGTTTATTTATTTTACCATAAGTAAACATTTAAGCTTTTGTGGCTTTATCCTGAGTTCCTGATGACATTTTAAATGGGGTTTGTACAAATAAGAAACTGTCCTTGATTTGTTTTCTGCTCCACTAATGACTATGCAACATCTTCCAATAATTTGTGCATTTGTATGTATAATTTCAGGGAAAATCCATCTGGATATGCTTTAGATCTCTGAATTTGGTTCTTTGTTGCAGATCAATCAGTGCCTTAATTTGTATTCTCGCTCAGGTATTCTCCCTAGCAAAGTTTATCAGGGAAAGGCCGCAGAGGTTGGTATATTTATCCATGTAATATATGTATTATATTTGTGAAACTGTCTTGTATAAAAAGAGTGCTTTATATATTATTAAGAGTTAAATCTTAATAATTTTCTTATTTTTCTTGCATTGTTGTTGACGAAATCATTATCTTGAATATGTTGATTAAAGGCCATTGAATATTGTTTCAAGGTAAATTTGACACTTTTTAGTTCTTTAAACTTCAAAACAGTTGAACAAAATGAATTTTTGCAGTATTTAAGAGGGTGCCTTTTGAAAAAGTAGTTTCCAGCATCAACGGCAAATCGCCTGTTAGTAATTTGTTTTAAGGCCTTGGTCATTCTGTATGCCATTCAACTTTGCTTGATGCCTAAAATTTTATGGCATTACATATGCAGATTGAAGAAATTTGAAATGTAATATATGATAAGTAGATTATTGGCTGCATAAAGTTTTTGCATCTCCTGATGGCCATTTTTGGACTGAACTGCAAATAGCAATATTTTCTCTGGAGAGATGAATCTGAGTTTACCTTACAAGCTCATAAATTTTCTAACATCATGCATGTGGCAGGGCAGAACTGGGGTCGCATTGATGATTGTAGATTCAATTGTTGTTTTATTTGTGTTGATGCTGCAATACCCGTGCTGGATCAGTACGTGGGGCAAAGAGTAGATTGCATGATTGATGCTGGATTGCTCGGTGAGGTTTATGATATTTACAGTCCTAATGTGGTTTATACCCGAGGCTTACGACAAGCCATTGGTGTAAGGGAATATGAGGATTTTCTGAGAGGTTACCTTTTGGAAGGCAGGAATTTTAGTCCAAATGATTTTACTGATGAATCTCTCTTCATGGTATCAGCAAACAAGGAGAAGATGCTGAAGGATAATATTAGAGAGATTCTCTGTTCCTCTGATGATAACGAACTCAAACTTGTTCTAGTCGAAGCTATTGACAAAGTAAAATTAAATACCAGAAGACTTATTCGTCGTCAAGTAAGTTTGTGTTATTACACTTAACATGTTTTTCAGATATACATTTGAGATGTGTATATATAATCTTTATGGTTCGTGTCACCCCCTTGATATGTGCCAATATTTCCAACTGATATAATTCTTGGAAATTTGCATCTTTGTAATGCTAATTTCTTTTGTTTGTTCCTAACTCAAATCTTCTCAGCACAATGAAAAATTTATGACAATCATGTCATTGTTTTTATTATTTTCGGTGCACAAATTTTGTCTGCCATGAATTATTTAGAATCTATGACTTAGTTTCTGGGGAAATACTAGTTCTAATTTACCTCAAACTGTGATCCACTCTGAACTAAGTTTTTCTGGTGCTGATTAATCCCTATTGTAAATTTCTCTGCATAGGGAGCAGTTGCTGCTGATATTTTGGCTTATGATCAATGTGGAAGCTTTATAATGAGAATTATTTTTGTTTTACAGAAAAGGAGGCTTAATACGCTTCAAATGTTGTTTGGCTGGAATATACATTATGTTGATGCATCGGAATCAATTTCAAGTAAAACATTTCTCTGCTTGTTTTTGTCTAATCTACAGTATTCTCTTTAGCAGTTGAAAAATATTTTCCAGACACTTTCCTGAGTAAGATAGGATGATTATATGTTCCAGGCAAATCAGATGAATCATGGTCCGCACAAGTAGTCGGACCTGCAGTGGAAATTATCAGATCCTTTTTAAGTGAGGATGGGAGTTCAGTGTCTGACTTGAGGGCAAGTGATGGTGCTGGAATGGGATCAATTGAAAGGAACTTGTGGACTCAGTATGTGTGCAAGGTGAGTATTGCTTGATGTACTTTGGGCAAATACCTGTTCTTGCTCTTCTTTTTGACATTTTATTTCCTTCTACCGCTTAAATTGGCTGGTAACTTATTTGTGACATTTTGACTTATTTTGCTCTAACACTGGTGTCTGCATATGATTTACCTATGGTAGGCTTGTGGGGATAGGGTTCTTAGAGGAGCTCATGAGTGGGAACAGCACAAACTGGGCCGTGGGCATCGAAAACGAGTTTCTAAGTTTCGGAAGGTTCAAAGGCAAGGTTCTTCCTTGGTGGACGAGGACATCCTAACCATAGTTAGCAACCAAGTTTGAGGATCATAGAACTTTCTGGTTATGAGCTGGAATGATATGAACGACCTTCATTCAACATTTCTTTGTGATAGGCAAGGACATTCTGACCATAGTTAGCAAACAAGTTTCAGGATCATAGAGCTCTCTGGTTATGAGCTGGAATGATGTGGACGACCTCCATTAAGGATTTCTTTGCGAGGTATCATATGAAAAGGCAACAGGGGAATGTACCAACATTTGTCACCTCTTTTCTTTGTTTCTTGAAAAAACGTTGACGTAGATTCTACTTTCACATTCACTCTTCGCTATTACACGACACCTTAATAGTCTTAAATGACGTTTATGTTAGGACCTAAGGGCTATATTTGGCTGGATGGAATGCAATTTGATGTAATCAAAGATGTAATGCAATGAAAAAATGTAACTTAATGAAATGTAATTAGGCTTTCATTACTTTGTTGGGCAATGTAATTGAGAAAATTTATGAAATTTAATCATCATTTCTTTTTTATGTTTGTATTATAATTAGCACACCACTATCAGTTCACCTCTACAACCAGAACGATTATGCCTTATTACAATGTAATTAGCATATAGAAACGACTTAATTGTAATAAGGAAAAGCATTATTGGATTTGATTCTAATTGTGAGGTTGCTTATGCGACAATTGTGCTTACGACTTGAGCGTACAATTTGTGATGTGATAAATGATTTTAAGCCGAATATGTAAAAATATTTTCTATTTTGATATTTTTGTTAATTTTATTTCAATTTTGATATTTTTGCTAATTTTATTTCAATTTTAACCATTTGTAGTAATAAGATTCTCAGTTGCTATTAAGAATGGTAAGGAAAAGTTATTTTCAACATTTTTAAATCAACAATTGTAAAATTTTAAAAAATAAGAATTAAAAAGAATTCCATTAGTCTTATCTAATTAATGTTGTTAAAATCTTTGTTTCAATTTTATTTCAATTTTAACCGTTTTGAAATGCATGTGGTAATTAATAATTTAATAACATACATTTCTATTATTTAACAAAAAAAATTCTGAAATATGGCATAAAAATTAATTTAATAATTTTTGTTAATTTATTTCAATTTTGATAATTTTTTGCTAATTTTTATTTTTCAATTTTAACCATTTGTAAGTAATAGATTCTCAGTTTGCTAATAAGAATTGTAAGGAAAAGTATTTTTCAACATGTTTTAAAGCAACAATGTAAAAAATTTTAAAAAATTAAGAATTAAAAAGGAATTCAATTAGTCCTTTATCTAATTAATGTTTAAAATCTTGTTTCAAATTTTATTTCAATTGTAACCGTTGATAAATGCATTGTGTGTAAATTAATAAATTTAATTAACATAACATTTCTATTATTTAACAAAAAAAATTCTGGAAAATTATGGCATAAAAATTAATTAATCAATATATAGTATATTATATGTTATACATATATATATATCATTTTTTTCAGATTAAATACGATTTGTTCCATATTTTCTTTATTTTAAGGATGAAAAAAAAATTTAATTATTATAAATTTTGTATTTTTCAATTACGTATTTGTTTCATATTATCTTTATTTTAAGGATGAAAAAAAATTTTAATTATTATAAATTTTGAATTGGTAATGTAGTCAGATTATTATTCATGTAGTAAACATAAATAAATAAGTTAATTATTTTAATTGAATATGTCTCAAATACATATTTCTAAATCTATAAATGTGGCACCCACTAAATATGACTATAATTTGATATCCAAAGGTCCTTTAAAATTGGGATAATGTTAAGTATAGTGCTTGTATTTAGCTTTTTTTTCTATTTTGGTGTTTGAATGGAAAATTGTGACAATTAAGTATCCGAATTTACATTTTTTTTTTTCAATTTGGTGTCTCCCGATAACATGGACTACCGAAATATCTAATGAGACTAATTAGGATCCACATATGCCTCTGTGTCAGCTTACATGCATTGACATTCGATTTTAGGGGAATGCAAGATTGAAGAAGACAAGAAAAGAGATACGAGTCTGTCCATATCTTTGATTTGAAGCTTTATGAGTCCTCTCAAACAAAGGTTTTTAAATTCTTCTAAATATGGTAAAACGATGACCATAGCCACCAACTCAAGAAAATGATGCTATGGTTTGCAAGGGATTGAGATTTCCAATGACTTCTTTTTCGTTTATTAAATCCTTTCTTTAAGTTTACATGTACATGAGCGAAGATGGATAAAGAGATTGAGATCAGAAGTCAAAGCAACTCCGTTTGGAAGTGGGTATGCCTATGGTTGTGGCAGTGCTGACGGTGTTGCTTATGGCTGTAGCTGTGGCGGTTATGGCAGTGAGAGTTGCTAGTGGAGGTTCATCGTTGCTTTTTGGATTTGGGGAAAAGTAATTGTGTAGATGATAATAAATGAGGTTAAATAGTAATTTTATTATTTTTGCCAAGTTGGATAGTCTATATGAAATAAATGTTAGGCCACGTAAGCGGATACATAGACATATGTGGATCCCACTTTGTCCCATTAGATATTTTAATTGTTCATGTCATCAAGAGACATCAAATTGAAAAAAAAAAAAATTCAAATTTGGACACTCAATTGTCATAATTTCTCGTTCAGACACCAAAATAGAAAAAAAGCCAAGTTTAAGCACTAAAATTAACATTATCCCCTTAAAATTTTATTTTTTAAAAAAATTATAAAATTAATTTTTATCTGCAATTCCATCCTTAATAACAATCGAGAGTGCTATTGTTACAAAGGTCAAAATTTGAGTAAAATTGGTAAAAACATCAAAATAAATTGAAATTGCAAAAATCTGAAAAGTCTGAAGTATTTTGATATATTAAGCCATGATTAACAACCAATATATATACATGATATATGGGCTCACCATATATCAAACTAATAAAAAATAATTTTTTTTAGTTCAAATGAGGATATTTTTGACTATTTTCTAAAAAAAAAGATAAAACAATATTAACTTTTTAATTGACTATATGGGTGTCCTCTTATAACAGGTATAAACAAGTCTTATTTTACAACTTAAATATTTTCCTTTTCTATCTACAATTTGTATCTCTCTCTCTCTCTCACACACACACATATTGTTTCTCTCCACTTCTTCTCTCTTTTTCATTTTCGCATCATTTCTCACTTTTCAAACACAATTGTGATGGTTAAGTCATTGCATTTTCAAGTCCTAGAAAAGCCAACATTGCTCCATGATCAATTGATGGGAAGTTCACAATCATCCATACAAGGGCGATTTCAGAGATTGAAAGAGAGGATCTTAGAAAAAAAAAAAAAAATCGAGATGGCGATAAAGAAGTTTAATGAATTATATCAGAAGCACACATCACATTAACGACTATAAGAAATATATATGCACGAGTCTGTTACATGATATTGATTAGTATAAGTTAGAGATAAGTGTTGTAATCTAATTTACAATATAATAATAACCTAACAATATGTAAGATCTATCATTTCCCTCAATTCGATGCTGAGAAGAAGATCGAATTGTCAGCTTATCACGAAGCAGATTGTGATGTTGTCGAGAAAGCAGTTTCATTAAAACATCTGCTAGCTGATCTTGAGAAGATAAACGAATTTGAAGTTCCTTGCTTGCCACTTTGTCCCTAACAAAGTGGAAGTCAACTTCAATGTGCTTGTTTCTAGCATGAAAGATTGGATTGGAGGAAAGATGTGTTGCAATATTGGATTGGAGGA
The DNA here is from genome assembly GCF_014843425.1 of Jatropha curcas. The sequence goes on from NW_023590813.1 coordinate 39,106, forward strand.
AAGATATGTTGCACCAAGATTATCACACAATAATAATAATAATAACAATAATAACAATAATTGATAAAAAAAAAGGTATTGACGCATTTGAAAGTTTTGAGCTATTAGCCCATTGTAGAAAAAGACAATAAACTATTACTAAGCGCAATGTTGTCAAGTTACCGTCTTAGATAAGTCTCAACTGTCATGGTAGTAATTAGTTAATGGGCAGTAAAAGGGCAGAGAGGGAAAAACACTATTATGGCAACAATGATTCCCCCCCCCCCCCGTAAAAGAGGGAAGAGAGGAAAAACACTATTATGGCAAACAATGATTCCCCCCCCCCCTCCCCTTCCTCTCCTCTGTCTTCCCCCCCCTCTTCTCTCTCTGTCTATATATATATATATATACAGTTTTCTAAATTAAACTTTCTTAAAAATAAGATTGAACCATTTTTATTATATTTTATTATACATTGATCCCATAAATTTTTATTCCTAGATCCGCCACTACCTGCAGCTTTGATGTGGTGCAAAACTTCGTGGCATTCAAAATCAAAATTATCCCCTTTTCAAGCTATATACAGTTGCTCTTTGATTTTCAATAAGCCAATTGTCGCACCTCGTTTGGATATATTGAAAGGAAGCTATATCCAAGAATGTGAATGGAAAATTAAAAACGAAATGAAAAAAAATAATTTTCGCTAGTTTATAACCATAAATAATTTTATATTTTCCTGAAAATCAAATCACTTTCAAGGTTTGGAATTGCTTACACTACATAATACATAATAGAATTATGGAGTAATGCAATTGCTAAAATTGATAGGGGTGAATATTTGATTTAACTGAGTTAAACTTATTTAGTTTAGCAAAATTTTAAATATTTTCAGATAAAACTAAACATTTAAAATCTAATTGCATCGGTTTGGTTTGATTATTTTGATTTAGTTTTATTATTATTTGGGCATAAACTAAATTCGATAGGATAATATATATAAAATTGAAATCAAACCAACCAACCAATTTTCTGTATAAAACCAAATTGAAATCAAAAATTTTAAAATATCAAATTAAACTGTCTTGAATTTTTAAAATATATAAATTTGTTAATATTAAAAAAAAAGAATCAAATTGGTCTTTTGGTTAAAATTTTATGTTTAAATTAATTCAAAATTTTAATTTTGAGTAAATAACATTGCAATTAAATTTAAGAGAAAAATTGAAAATTCTTTGTTTTATATATTAATGCATAATGTACCTTTGGTGTCTGAACACTTTTTTTTTTTTTTTTTTTCCGTTTTTTTTTTTTTTATCCGGTTTTTAGTGTAGTGAAAAAGGAAAACTCTTTTACTTTTTTTTTTTTTTTTTTTTCCGTTTTAGTGTATGAAAGGAAAACTCTTTTAATTGGGTGGCTAAATTTTTTAAATCAGATGTCTCCGAATTTTATACATCAATTGGGTATTATAAAAATTAAAATCAAAAGAGTAAGTCACTATAAAAAAAATTAAAAAATAGTTACGGAAAATTCTGTAGTTAATTTCAATAAATAAATCCATAGCTATTGAAAACTTTTGTTCTAAAAAATATAGTTACGGATTTAGTCTCGCAGTTAATGTAGCCGCATAATAGCTATTGAAATTTTGTAGGATAATGAATCCAATCTGTTCCAAGATGTGTAGTTAATCCGTAGCTAAATATTTCATCTTGGACCATAGGAATTTCATAGCTAAGTTTGCAGCCATTTTTAGAGATAATTACTATTTAGTCCCTCAATTTTATTCATATACACTATTCGATTCTCGCTTTTTCCATAATACATGATTGTATTCTTAATTCTCGTCCAACCATTTAGTCCCTCCGTCAATTTTGATGGAAAATTGGCAAAAAAAGATGAAAATATCCTAATCAACACCGTATAAACTCTACCCATAAATTCCATAAGAGAGAATCCACAGATGAGAGAAAGTCCACTGATAACAAACACTCAAATAAAATCATTACAAAACAAAATTAGAAATCAATAATAAGAATAAAAATATATATTTTTTAAGAGTAAACACTCAAAATAATTTTGTTTTGTAAAAAAATATTATTATTCTGTAAAAATATTATCAAATTCTAATTATTTTACAGAATTTAACCAACATTATTTTGATAATAAAAGATGAAATTTTAATATTTTTATGTTGAGATTTAAGTGCAATTGTACCCTAAACATTAAACTCTTAAAAATATATTATTTTTCTTATTATTGATTTCTAATTTTGCTTTGTAATGATTTTATTTGAGTGTTTATTATCAGTGGACTTTCTCTTATATGTAAACTCTCTCTTATGGAATTTATGGGTAGAGTTTATACCGTATTGATTAGTGAATTTTCATTTTTTCTTGGCAATTTAATGCTAAAATCTATCAAAATTGACAGAGGGACTAAATGGTTGGATGAAAATAAAAGTTAAGGATATCGTGTATTATGGAAAAAGCGAGGATCGAGTAGTGTATTTGAACAAAATCGAAGAACTAAATAGTAATTCTCCCCCATTTTTATAATAAATCAGTAGCTATTTGTTGCAAGTCCGTTTCCAGAATTGTTTAACTAATTCATAGCTAAGTGTTTCTAATACATAGCAATTCCGTAACTAAAATATATAGATATTAGTAATTTCACAAACACACACATATATATTTCCAGAATTATGTAGCTAATCCGTGTATAGTTTTATCTATATGTAGTTAATTCGTAAATTAAACTTGAAGTTTCACATTTTATATATGAATAATATTTAATTTGTTCTCTGAATTTGTTCACAATATACAATTTATGTAAAATGAGCTTTTGGATCAATTTTACTAAGAATTTTCATTCACAACACTACTTAGATCCATTTTTGGCTAGTTAAACACACGTAAGAGTGACATAATTTTTCTCAACTCAAACAAGTTATCATTTTTACTCAATGATCTAATCAATACATTTGTTACTTAAAAAAAAAAAAAAACAAGAAGACCCAATTGGTCTTTTGGTTAAAAATTACAGCTAAAATTAATTCAAAATTTTAATTTTAAGTAAATTATATCATGATTAAATTTAAGAGAAAAATTGAAAATTGTTCGTTATTGTCACGACCCGTTTTCACGAGCCGGACTAGCACTAGAGCCCAGATAAACTTAAAGCTCCCGAGGTATGTAGTAAGCCTAAACTATAAAATTCAACTGTATCAACATGAATTTTAAATTATCAGCCCATATTGCCACACATAATAAATCTCATAATTATATTATACTTTGACCCAAATCTAGCAGCTTAAACATTTTATAGCTCAAGCCCAATTATAATACGAATCATCCATAATATGGGCTAATTGGTTCATGCATTCACATAAACAACTAAACATCCACCTGAGTTTAATGGAAACAATCCTACAACTGCGGAGTTCACTAACAGATAAATATAAATAAGTTGTCGTACATATAACTATATAATAAATTGATTATTGAAATTAGGAAATTTCTTTTCTAGCTTTGCGGTGAAGAAAACAGGGCTTTAGCCAGGATGAAGAAGAATCTACTTCCTAGAAAAGTTAAACAAAAGAAATGTGAGTTTAATAATGAATAGTAATGATTGCTTAACACGAGCATTCACACGAAATGCTTCCTGAAGTACTAAAATGAACACACAGCCAGTCAGACATATAGCACAACATCAGCATCCACAAGTAATTACACCTTCAGCTAATCAAACAAATGGAAAATAGTTAGTGGCGCCACCGAAAACCCCAACGAGCCGTCTTCTCACATGGCCTGCCCTCTCTAACGTGTTCACCAGGGAGCCGATCCTCCATACCTGGCCGACTGATCTAATCCTCACTTGATCAGCCCTCTCCCATATTTACTTTTTATGTACTCTCTTTTCTTTTTTTTTTTTTTCATATCAACAGGCGGCCACCTTGTGGTTTTTCCATATTATATAACATCAGGTGCACACGGGGGCGCCAATCTCCCCATACACGACCAACGGTATCACAGAATGCCCTCACAAACTCGTGGTGGCCCACTTCATCTCAATTCCACACAAACAAAGCATAGCAAATTCACAGCACAAGTAGTCAAGCAATTCATTCAACGTAATGCACTTCATCTCAATTCCACACAAACAAAGCATAGCAAATTCACAGCACAAGTAGTCAAGCAATTCATTCAACGTAATGCACCAAATCAATAATTAATATGCAACATAAAAGAATATAATTAAGATGTAAGAAAATGTATATAAACATAATTATATATTAATAATAACATAGTAATATAATAAGATAAATGCTAAGTTATCATTTAACTATTCCTTTATAAAGTAAATAATATATGCATGCAAATGATAGTATGCACTATTCATTATTACCACAGTAATAGAGAAGAAAGAAAGCTCTAGTTTGGATTAGACAGAAGACTTTATTTAAATAGAGAATTAGAAGATTTTATTTTCTAATAATCTTATTAGCAACTATTGGCTATAGCTAATCTAAATTCTATCGAAATTTCGGCAGCACCTCCTCTAAAATTTGTACTATTCACCACCTGTTAAAAATAATGTCAAATACTCGCTATATAATTAGTCAACCCACACAGCCCATCCGCCGGGCAATCAACCAAGTTAAGTACCCATCTTCCTTAAACATCAACATTAACACCCACAACTATTTCACCGCTTAAGCATAAATTTATTTTATATTCTAAAAATACGATAATATATAATATATATATATATATACCTATCTAAGCCAAATGACACATAAAATAACTTCACCATTAACTCGAATCTAATATCTTTTAAATTTTACTTGTATATTTCAAAGCTTTTAGAATTAACTTAGTTTACACACTTATATGAATATATCTCTATATATATATATACCTATCTAAGCCAAATGACACATAAATAACTTTCACCATTAACTCGAATCTAATATCTTTTAAATTGTACTGTATATTCAAAGCTTTAGAATTAACTAGTTTACACACTTATATGAATATATCTCATAAATCAAGTAGGAACTATATACATGTCTCTCATATCTCTCTCTCTCTCCATATCAATGTAAGGACCAATTTTTCGAAGACTAGTTCAAATGTTCTTAGATTAAATATTCATACTAAGTAAAACATAGCCAATCTTGTAATAGTTGTAATATCCTAGAAATCTTAAATTCTAACTTAAACTCATAGCCCACGGTTTAGCAAATTCACTAATCATCAAGGAATTCAATGATTTATTTACAAAATTGCAATATAAAAGTAAATGATCTAGATGCTCCTATACAAGAATTCATTTATATGCCAAACAGGTAGTAAAAATCATAATTTCATCAATTTCCTAACATATATAATATTTATCCTACTCAGCTTATCTAAGACTTAGATTATAGCTCCCCTTAACAATATTTATTAAAAATTCCTAAGTTAACTTATGGAACCCAAGACTTAATAAACTCGACTTCAGCACATGTAAATGACCCTAGTTCCTTCCTCTAGTATTGCCTTAATAAGATTTGATTGTTGCATTCATCCAATAAATTGGAGAGACGACGGTCCAAAACCCCATGATGGTTTATGGGCCCAACCTATATGTCCTAGGGTTAGAAAAAGACCTTACCTCGAATCATGTGTGGGAGTTATCAGGGTGAAGGTCATGCATTTCCTTACTCCTGTTCCCCCCTTGTTTGTATGTAATTGCTATAATTGTGTTGTGTACCATTCATGCATCGCTTAACTTATTTTCTTGTAGCCATATAGGGTATATTCCGTCATTGGCTCGATCCTGACGATCAAAGTACTTAAAGGCGAAAGACTTAAGAGAAGTGTTGGAGGCAAAATGAGCTAAAAGAGCTCTATTCAACAGTGACTATAAGGCCAAGGCCCAAACGCCTAAAGGGAAGCTCCTCCGATTCCAACTCTAATGAAGGAAGACTAATTAGAAGAGGTTCATCAACTCTTGCTTGAAATAAAGCAAGCGTAATTTGAAGCTATGACTCTCTTCCAAGATGTGGAGACGCCATTCACGCTCATGCGCAATATCGCCAACTGCCTTGTGGAAATTGGCTACTTCACTCTAGAAGATGCGAAGCCTTGTCAAACCTCTTAGGCTTGGAGATTCAAGAATTGTAAATATTTAGCTAAGGCCTCAAAAGAACAATCAATGTAGAAAGTTCATTTTTGGAGAAGTAATTAAAGAGTCAAATTTTGAGCCAAATATTAGTAATGTAAAAAACAAAAGAGAAAAATTTTCAATTGTATATAAATAAAGAACCCTGCTCAAGTATTATCACGCTTGAGGCAAAAAGAAAATGATACAAAATAAAAGAATAAGCAATAAGATCATTATAAGTATCTGGCTATGAAACAGGGCGCATTTTGCTCTTAACAATTCTCAAAGGCATTTCTCTGGTTTTGGATTTGTATAATTATGATAAAGCCACCTGGAATATAGCATTAGGTGCATTTCACAATGTTTTGATTGTATAATCGCATTATTGTATGGCATTTCATAAGCATGCATGCATCATGTCATGTTTTCTAACATCCATTTTGTGCAGTCAAGATAACTCCACAAAGAGAGAAAGCACCATAAATAGTCAGTTGGTCAAGCACAGAAAGCTGGTTGATTAGAGTTGAAGAACCTTCAACCCCCCTCTGATTTACCTAGTTCAGTTTCATCTAGTACGTTGGGCCCGCACTTTGAGATTGAAAACTCTCTTGTTCGAACAGATTCGCTAGTTTTAGATTCCACTTTTGCTGATAAAATGGCTGAACCCAGTGTTCCTCTATCTTAAATGGACAAGATGATTGAGAGAATAGTGACATCTAGGCTTGAGAAGCTCATGAGGACTGATAAAGGGAAAGAAAAAGTAGTCATTGAAGATGACGAAGAGGCTAAAGGAGAGTATGAGAAAAAGGAGCATGTAGATGACACTTGGCAAGATGATGAGTTTTTTAAGAAAATGTTTGCCAAGAGGGCTGAATCTGAGCCGGTCATCCTAGAAAAGTTTGATAAACTTGATAAGAAGCTCAAGAAGTTGCATATGTTTATGAAGTCCAAGGGAATGGACTAGTATGTTGACCTCGATGATGATGAGGACGAAGAGCTAGAGCTGAGACAAGTTACTCTGATGACCTACAAGATGCCAAAAGTGGCGAAGTATGATGGCAACGATGACCCGGAGGTGCACCTCATGCAGCACAAGTCTATCATGAAGTTGGCAGGTCTATTGTAAAGGGAAATTTCAAAGATGTTCTCGATGTCCTTAGCTAGGTTTGCCCAAACTTGGTATTAAAATCTCGAGAAGATGGTAAGAAGAGATTGGAATGAGTTGACAACGGTTTTCCTCAAAGAATATGCTTACAATCTCCAAATGAGCGTCAATTAGCGAGATTTAGAAGCAACTGTGCAGAAGAATGACGAGAACTTAACTGATTATATGGCTAGATGGAGAGCCAAGATCATGCAAATGAGGAACCGTCCAGATACCAAAGAGCATATCAAGATATTCATTAAGGGGACTCTGCCAATCTTCCTTGAAAAGCTGTATCATATGCCGTCAACTGAATTTTCTCAAGTTCATGAGGTGGGGACCGCCATCGAATATAAAATAAGAGAAGATAAGAAGTATGGGAATCGGGCCAGAACCTTCAATAAGTTCGGGTTCCAAGGGTCTAGTCATTCAGCTAAGACTCCAAGCACCACCAAGAACACAATGATAGCCGCTCTAGATTTGAGAGCTACAAATGTGCCACCAAGGAGATTTTCTAACTTTGGCACTCCTCTCTCTAGAGTATTTGAGAAAGTGAAAATGGCGGGTCTTTTACGATCGCTTACGTTGAGACCTCCTTCAGCCATTTTGCCAAAGAACTACAATCAGAATGCTTATTGCCAATACCATCAGGGTAAGGGCCATACAACTAATAATTGCTTGCAACTGAGGCATGAGATACAAGATTTGATCGACAATGGCAAAGTTACTGATCCCTAGAAATCAAGGCCTAGCACGAGGACTAATCCACTTTCGAATTTTAGGAACGTGCCGCCTCCTAAGAACTTATATATGGTCGACTCCAGAAAGACTAATAAGGAGGTGTTGGCCGACTTTGAAGAGGAGGAGGAGGAAAGAGAGAGACGTGCCGCCTCCTTAAGAACTTATATATGGTCGATTCCAGAAAGATAATAAGGAGGTGGTTGGCCGACTTTGCCGCCTCCTAAGAACTTATATATGGTCGACTCCAGAAAGACTAATAAGGAGGTGTTGGCCGACTTTGAAGAGGAGGAGGAGGAAAGAGAGAGGGATGAGCTGTTGGAACAAATCTATGTGATGGTGCTAAATGTGTGGGATAGCGATGAGGAGTGGTTGGAACAAAGCGTACAAGTCTGGGTTGGAAGCGAGGATGAAGTAGAGGTGAATCCTGTTATTTTGGATGTTTGGAGTAGTGAAGATGAAGAGGAAGCAAAAGCAGTAAGCCATGTGACCCGCAGTGGTCGAGTGTATAAGCCGGATATGACCAAGCCAAGGGAAGAAAAAGAAAAAGCGAGCTCATCGACGATGCCAAATAAGGAAGTAGAAGATGATGCCCTAATGAGACAATTGAAAAGAACTTATGCGAACATAAGCATGTGGGATCTATCGGTATCATCAAATTAACACTGAGAGGCTTTGCTAAAAGCCATGGTGGAGATTCTAGTTTCATCATCCATTTCTCTAACTGATTTTGTGGGGATAGTGCAACATGATCTCCTCATTATCACTTTTTCTAATGATGAACTTTCTCTTAAAGGAAAGAATCACACCAAGGCATTGTTCATTAAGGCTGAGGTCAGAGGAAGAGTGACCAGGAATATGATGATAGATGACAGGTCAGCTTTGAATGTGTGTCCATTAAAGGTGCTTTCCAAGTTCAAGCTAGAATTGTCGGATTTGGAATCTTCTGATGTTGTAATTAGAGCATACGATGACTTTAAGAGACAAGTAGAGGGCATTTTTAAAACAGTGGTCAAGGTGGGGCCGATTAAAAAGGAGACTAAATTTATAGTCAAGGATATCCCCCCCTACATTTGCTTTGCTGCTTGGGTGCCCATGTTATCATTCTTTGGGAGGAGTACTATCGACATTGCACTAGAAAATCAAATTTCCTAACAATGGGAAAATTATCACCATACCTACTACTAGTGCGAGAAGCGTAGGTTCGCTAAATGTGGATAAGTAGGTTATCCTCCTATGGGTTGGTTTTCATATTGCTGTGCTTAGCGCTGACATGGGGCCCATTGTCTCCAACATCATGAAGAAAATGAACTATGAAGAAGGAAAAGGACTTGGAAAGAACCAACAAGGCATCACAGAGCTACCCCAAACCCACACTCAAAAGGGACCATCAAGGCTTGGGGTATCAGTTTGGAAGCACGCCAAAGAAAACATACAGTTGGTTAGACATGGATGGCCGATTCATCTGTTCGAGTGAGCATTCATCTCCATATCTGCCAATAGAGCCTTCTGAGCACCATGGAAAGACGTACCCCGGTCTAGAAATCTTTGCTGATGTTATTGATATCTTGGTGGTTAAGCCTAAGGAGCCAAAGCTTCAAGAAGAGAAAGAGTAGAAAAAAGAAGAGAAGATACTTGAGAAAGAGGGGATTGAGGGGCCACAAGCGGCTGAGGAGGAAAGAAAGAAAGAGGGAAGGTGAGCGTTGAAGAAGAAGAGGACCCTGCAAATCAAGTGTTAAAAGTGATCCGGGCTTGCTTAGAAGAGAGCTTTAAAGAAGCTGAAACCCCTTCTGATGTGCTGATTTCTATTAAGGACAAATTTGATTGTAATAAACTGTCTTTATTGTTTAATGAAATGAACTTCAATTTTGCTTACTTGTTTGATGTCTTTCCTAATGGTTCCATTCATCGAGTAGATAAGCAATGAACTTCAATTTTGCTTACTTGTTTGATGTCTTTCCTAATGGTTCCATTCATCGAGTAGATAAGCACATGCGCATATTTGACATAAACTCATCATGCATGCTTGAATTTAATATTGGCATAAAAGATAATTCACAAATTTTATTAATTGGGCTAAACCTAATGCTAGAGTTAAACATAAAATTTCAAAGTCTACTCATGGACAAAAAGGAAGCCTTCGCATGTAGTTATGAAGATATGCCAGGGATAGATAGATCTATAGTTGAGCACACAATTCCTCTGTATCCTAGAGCCAAGCCAATAAAGCAGAAGAGAAGAACGTTAAGATCAGAATGAGTCGAGAAATATAAAGAGGAAGTGACCAAATAGATAGATACAGGTTTTCTTGAAGTGGTTCACTATCTAGAATAGCTGACAAACATAGTCTAGTTATTAAGAAAGACGGAAGGGTCAGAATGTGTGTGGACTACAGGGATCTAAACAAAGCATCACCGAAGGATGATTTATCCACAGGGATCTGAACAAAGCATCACCGAAGGATGATTTTTCTCTCCCTCATATTGATATCCTGATCGACAGTGCAGCAATGATGGGATGCTACTACATCATGGATGGTTTTGCAGGGTATAATCAGATTCTCATAATATTATGAGACAAAGGCAAAATAGTATTTGTGACAGAGTTTGGTACGTTCTGCTATCAGATGATGCCATTTGGCTTAAAGAACGTTGGGGCTACTTATCAGAGGATGACAACCACATTATTTCATGACATGATCCACAATGAGTTAGAGGTATATATCAATGATATGATTGTCATGAAGAAGATACAGGAAGAGCATCCAGCAGCCCTTCGGCGGTTTATGGATAAAGTGATTAAATACAACCTGCGGTTGAACCCGAAGAAGTGTGTGTTCAGAAAAGTGATAGGATTCATAGTAAGACCTAAAGGAAAAGGGATCAATCCAGACAAGATTAAGGTGATCCAAGAGATGGAGCCGCCTAAGATGGAAAAGCAAGTGAGAAGCTTTCTGGGAAAGAGTCAGTATATCAACAGGTTCATATCGAAGTTGTCTATAATATATGATCTAATGTTCAAGCTTTTAAAGAAAGATCAGCCAGTAAAGTGGAACGATCACTGCCATATAGCTTTTGACAAAATCAAGGAATATTTGTCAAGTCCCCTACCAAAGCTAGGGAAACCCTTAATTCTATACTTGACAGTGGAAGATGCTAGAATTGGAGCCATGTTAGCACAAGCTAATGAAACCGGTGTTGAGAAGGCCACAAAAGCTTAATGAAAACCGGTGTTGTTGAGGAAGGCAGTTGTATTACTTTGAGTAAAGCTTCTTCCAAATGAACAGAAAATATAACTTGATTAAAAGAAACTTGCCTAGTAATGGTATGGGCTACCAAAAAACTTTCAGCACTACTTTAGTCTTATAAAGTTGATATAAAGTGATAGCAGTATCAAGAATGGATTCGGTCATATATTTATATGGAACACCATCACTAGTGGGGAAACTAGCAAGATGGCTAATCCTACTATCAGAATTTGACATCGAATATGCCACAGAGAAAATTGTCAAAGGACGAGCAGTTGCAGACTTTTTAACAGCACATCCAATTGAAGACAATGAACAGTGGGAGACTGATTTTCCCGATTAAAATTTGAGTTTCATAAAAAAGAAAGGATGAGAGCTCTACTATGATGGTTCTGTTCATAGTAAAGGAGCTAGAGTATGCGTTTTACTCGAATCCCCATAAGGAGAGGTTATCCCGATGTTGAAGAGGTTTTCATAAAAAAGAAAGGATGAGAGCTCTACTATGATGGTTCTGTTCATAGTAAAGGAGCTAGAGTATGCGTTTTACTCGAATCCCCATAAGGAGAGGTTATCCCGATGTTGAAGAGGTTATAGTTTGCAGTTACGAATAACATGGCAGAATATGAAGCCTGCCTATTTTAGTTAGAAGCTCTGATTGCAATTGAAGCTTTGATTGCAATTAAAGCTAAAGAAGTTTAGTTTATTGGTGATTCTAAACTGGTCATCGAGCACGCTAGCGGTAATTGGGAAGTTAGAGAGGACAGGCTGAAGCCTTAAATTGACCATCTGCACATTATTATTCAAAACTTCAAAAAGGTAACCTTCACAAATACAAGCAGAGTAAACAACCGAGTACCACATGCCTTGGCTAACTTAGCATCAGCATGGGAAGAGATTTCGATAATGCCTAAGAAGCCATTTCTGATGTCTTCAGGTAGCATCCTGTCTTATGAAGGTGAAAAGATTATGGATATTGAGGAGGAAGAGAAACCATGGTGTTATAATGTCCTGCATTGGATGACAAAGAGTAGTTACCCAGATTCAGCTACTAGAGATGACACAAGAGCTATACAATGTTTAGCGTTACAATTTGCAATCTTAGGAAGTTGGTTGTATAAAAGAATCTCAGACAGGGTATTGTTAAGATGTGCATCGAAGAAAGAAGTTGAAGGGATTATGGAACAGATCCATGCAGGGGTTTGCAGTGCCCATGTGAATGGAAAAGCACTTGCTAAGATAATTCTCAACCAGGGTTTCTTTTTGTCGACAATGGAAAAGGATTGTATTTTTTTTGTGAAAAGGTGCTTCGAATGCCAAATTCATGGAGACCTGAGTCACATTCCACCTTCAGAATCACATCCTTCTATTTCACCATGGCCATTTGCAGCTTGGGGATTAAATATCATTAGCAAGATTTCACCTCCTACATCTAATGGACACGAGTTTATAGTGGTTATAGTGGACTATTTCTCAAGATGGGTTGAAGCAGCATCATTTAACAATATAGGTGCCAAGTAAATGGCCAAATTTATTAAAAAGAACCTGATCTGTAGATATTGAATCCCCATCATTTGTGACAGAAAATGGAGTTCAGTTCAAAGCAGAAGTAAAAACATTGTTAGCGAAATTCGGAATCGAACACCACAAGTCTGTGGGTCCTGTATATGTATGGCATAACCCAAGAGGGGGGTGAATTAGGTTTTCTAAAAATAAAAATTTTACTTTTAAAGCCAAAACTCAGAATTCTATTTGCAGCGGAAAAGTAATGAACTTCTGATAATAAGTTATTGATTAGAACTACCTCATAATGTTCTATTCAGAGAAAAATAGAAACACTTTGCAAAGTGCAGCTATCAATTAGAACTGCTTCACAATGTCTTTTTTAATATCAAAACTGTTTTATGATGGAAAGTTATTGTGATTAAAACTTCCTCATAAAGTTTAGAAAATCATGAAAGACTGTGTGAGAGACAGTTATCGAAATCTAAACTGCTTCATAAAGCTTTAGTCAAGTTTAGAAAACTGATTAGAAACCCAAATAGTGAAATACACTGAAAATGATAGAACAGTTTAGAACTTGGTATATTCACTTAGCAGAAGTCCAGAGTTCTAATGTTCAAAAAAAGTTATTGTGTATAAAACTTCCTCATAAAAGTTAGAAAATCAGCCTGAAAGACGTACGCGCGGGGTCATTATGCCTGTCGAGCTCGAGGAGACACCACTGTATATCGATAATCTTAAAACTGCCTTTCAAAAGCTTTAGTCAAGGTTTTCTAGGATTCAACTGAATTAGCAAACCCAACATAGTGAAATACACTGAAAAAATGAAACACATAGAAACAGTTTAGAACTTAGGTATATTTCACTTAGCCAGAAGTCCAGATGTTCTAATTGTTTCAAAAAAGATAAAGCTGATTTTAAGTTTTATAACGATCAAAAACCGATCTAAAACAACTTTACAGCATTTCTAAAATATACCAGCAGAAGTGTGAGTAAACCATATCGATCAAAGCCAGAACTTCAGAAAAATTAAAAAGATCAACACAGTGACTTTTATAAATGGGTTCGGCATTAACTTCCGCCATACATCTACTCCCCCAAGCGACTCATACTTGAGATCGCTCAACTATGTTATCGCTTTTTTCAAGGGTAAGAGACCAAACCAACAGCGACCATACAAAGACACCCCGGTCGCCTCTGGCAACTAGCATCATACATTACCTAGACATCTTACCCTCTTGTCCCCCCACTAAGATAATTTTTTCAAACGGTTAGATCTACCCTTTGTCCCACTAGATTTTTCAAAGGTTCTAGTTAACCTCAACCCTTTCTGTTTTTGGCAGAGTACAGAAACTCAGTTCAAGACATTAGTATCTCACTCACGGAGAAGGTTGCTTGATAACCTATTTCACAATAGCTTCTCACCTAAGCTATTACACAAAAATTTGTCAAACAAAACCTGTCTACTAAAAATTACAAAATTTAAATAGACAGACAAATATAAGCATAGGAAAAACAGTTTTTAAGATTAGAAAATCGTTTTAGAAATCAGTACTGTTTTTCAAAAGAAGTTGTTATAAAGTTTCTTTTCTCTTTTAATGATAAAACGTAAAGTATTAAGATGAAAAGAAATAAGGGGGTAGAGAGTAAGTAAAGAGTGTAAGTTATTGACCGAGAAAGTTAAAAAAACTGATTTGGATCAATGGACCGTTCCAATACTTCTCAAACGAAACTTTTTTTCTCCACTTCTTGAAAAGACGAAAAGCTTCTTTTATAGAGAGGCCTGGCTCCTGACTCTCGTTTTTTATGCAAAGTGAATATGTGCTCTTTGTTTCATAAATCCGCGGTTGCAGCCCTATGCTGTTCATTGACCAATATCCTGTGACGATCACTACTAACCCAGAAATATATCCTGGACTTTCCTTATAATATGAAGATACCTCAGAAGCCATACACTCTGTTCTAGGTATCTTACCCCCAAAACTTTGAGCGCTGTCATATACTTAGTCGTTATCATTCTTTCACTGAGCTAAGTAATGAGGCGAGATCCGAATTCCTTCAACTCCTTAAAAACAAAGATTTTGCGTCGAACGTAAATATTCGAATAAAAACAAAGATTTTCGAACGTAAATATTCGAAAAATCTTTTTCGAAGGGTTTATTTACCAAAAGCGATTTAAGATATAATCTTCTTCCGTTTAGGTAAGAAAATAAAATCAAGATTTTTGGATCTTTTTGTTTCCGAAAATGAAGTGTATAAGATCTTTATTTGATTTATTCCTATTACCAAAATTGCTAGAGACAAAGTCTCTTTAATTTAGGTAATTTGAATATTTTGAACCTTAAGACAATTCGGAAAATTAAAGTAAAATCAAAGAATGAAAGAAAAAATTTATTTTAAAGAGATATTTTCGAAAAATCATTTTGATAAGAGAAAAATTGATTTTTGTGCTTATAATTGGATGTTCTCTCTATCCTACAATGATTCCTAAAAGTCTAACCACTAGGGTCTTTAAATGTCTTTATAATCCTTGAATTTGTAGGACTTGCCTTATTCATTTATTACTTTCCATATGTAATCTGCATAGAATATTATTAGCACAAATAATATAATTTAAATTTATTTATTTATTTTTGTTTTTCAAATCATTCAAATCTCGATTATTAGCACAAATAATATAATTTAAATTTATTTATTTTGTTTTAATCATCAAAATCTCGAGATTAATATTTGATCCTTGAGCCAACAAAGTCTTCACTTAAAGACCACAAGCTAATGGGGTAGTGGAAGCTACAAACAAAAACATCAAGAAGATATTAAGGAAAATGGCAGAAAATCACCATGATTGGGTAAGCAAACTACAATATGCTTTGTGGGGATATCGGAACATAACGAAATCTACGAATGGGGCAGCCCCTTATTCTCTAGTCTACGGGATGGAAGCTATACTGTCAACTGAGATAGAAGTGCAGTCCTTGTGCATAATGATGGAATCCAAGATTCCAAAAATGTCAATGAGCGAAAAATCATTATTAAGAATTAACACTCCTAGATGGAAAAAGGCTTAATGTCAGATTCATGGATCAATTATATAAGAGGAGAATAGCTAAGCACTTCAACAAAAGAGTTCATCCAAAGGTACTTAGAGTTGGGGATTTGATTCTAAAATAGATGCGGCCAAACACTCATGACCCAAGGGGAAAGTTCTAGGCTAACTAGGAAGGCCCATTCTTGATTAAGATGATGTTTTCCAGAGGTGCAGTGAAGCTATCAAACATGGAAGGCAATGAGTTCACCGAACCAGTCAATATGGATAAATTAAAGGGAATTTTATGTATGACTTCAAACGTTTACGGTGAAGCCCAATCAATAAATTCACCTTTTGTGTTCTTATTAACTTTAAAGCTTGTTATGATAAGTCTATGTTGATATACAAATGTTGTGAATTTACTTTGGTGAAATAGAATAGCAAGAAATATATCAACATTTTAGAGCAAAAATCATTTCATTCATAATAAGTGCATACATTCCATAAATTGCACATTGTTTAGTACATTTCATTAGAAATCAGGATAAAGCATCTACATGCTAGGTCCTAACAGAAATCTAGTTGTCAATAGATCAGCCGACTCTGAATCAGCACCGACTCTGGAATAAGCCTGCAGCCAAGTGCGATACAAGTTTGAGGAAGAGGTATCGGCCACATCAGAAATGGGTACAGTCATGCGATTAGGCCAGGTGGAAGTAAAGCTAGACAGGAATCACAGTGTAAGAAGGCCACCCTCGAACCGTGTGTAATCAGGGATAGCTTGATGACGACCGTACTGCCTAGCTATGCAGCTAGGATAATAAGCAAATGCTATAGACAACCCCACACAAGGGCAAACAGAGCATGGAAGAGGAAATTGTGACTCGCTTTATGTACCATCAGGGGCAAGTCCATCTGACTCCCTCAGAGTTGAGATCTTGAAAAATAACAGTCTAGTCTTCCACAGTCTCACCAATGAAACGACGTTGACGTTGGACATAGACTCGTGGTCTATAATCGAACATCAAATGGTCTGATGTTGGAGCCATCACCTATGGCTTCTCAAAAGCCCACAACTGCAGATGAATATAAAAAAAGAAGAAGAAGAAAAAAAAGCTCGTTAAGTTGAAAAACCGTAAAGGCGGCTTAAGCAAAAGTTAGAGCACTAAAAAAAATAATATAATAATAATAATAATAAAAGAGAAAAGCTCGTTAAGTCGAAAACTCGCAAGGGTGGCTTAAGCAAAAGTTAGAGCATAAAAGAGAAAACAAAATAAAAATGCATTTACATGCAGTAGAAGCGGACTCCCCATTGGACCGAGTACCAAGCTAGAGTCCCAAGCATGTTCTTCCAACCAAGTAAATGTCTTTGCCAAATAAGTGAGAAAGGCGTGCGTCGCCTCGCCATCTGTTCGACTATGGGCACCAACCTAAGGCTGTCATAACCATCAATGCCACTGAGTAGCAAGTAGTGACTAAGAAGGCAAAAGCAGACAACAAAAGGCCAGAATGGCCTAGTGCGATCCATACTCATGGCACAGTCGACAAGCAATCGCAGGGGTATGACATCAACTCCAAAGTCATAAGACGTTATCTCATAAGCCGAGAAAACAAAGACAGGCAGAATCAGTGAAGCAAATATATCAAGCCGAGGCACCATAGCAATTTCTTCAACCATGGGTATTCTCCTAGAAATAATGCTGAATTCTTCAAATAATGGACAGATCTCAAAGTCGTTGTAGTGAAATAAGTTGTCCAAAGAATCAAAATGGTTGATCAACCATTGCAGCAACCCAGGTTGAACCTGAATGTTCTGATAATAACTTAGCCCGTCGACTTCGAATGGTGACAGTAAGTCCCAATCCTTATGGCTAAAACCGCGAAATAAAGCTTCAAATACAGGTGTTAAGGTCCGATCCATGGAAAATGGGGAAAAAATGAGAAGTTTGGAGGAGTTTTGAGTGAAAGCTTCATCTGGAATAAGAGAGGAGAGTTTCTTGTAACGCATAAGGTGTATTATGTGTTTTTATAGTAAGAAAATAAAGGATACATTAACAGTTGATAGCCACTACAGTGCTAGTGGCGCACGCCACTGGCCAATAGTCAAGTGAAAAATCCTTTTTATATAGCTTTTCGGTTTTCGGATTCAATAAGCAATATGATTATCAGCTATGAAACACAAATACACCAATATCATTTAAAAACTTATAAAGAGACTGTCCTCTAGCCTTCATTTATTAAAATAATAAATTTTTTACAAGAAAATTCCCCAAGCCGGGCGCGAGTACAAAAAAGAGAAGAAAAGGAAAAAGGGCCGCGAGCTACAAACAAAGGAGAAAGGAAAAAATAAGAAAAAAAAAAGCTTAGGGCAACCGGCTCAGACAATGTTTTGAGGCCGTTCTCTTTCGAGTCCTCGCTGCTAGACCTCCCTTAGTCTCTTGACGATCACCGGCCTAGCGTCCAGACTCCCGCGACCCGTACGCCCACCGCGCCGCATCCTCGGCTCAAGACATGTTTGAGGCCGTCTCTTTCGAGTCCTCGCTGCTAGACTCCTTAGTCTCTTTGACGATCACCGGCTAGCGTCCAGCTCCGCGACCCGTACGCCCACCGCGCCGCATCCCTCGGCCCTAATCAACAAGAAGCACCATGTCAACTCTCTGCACACATTCATAAATATTAATGATTGCATTACACGCATACATGGCATATTCATTACATGTCTTCTTCTTTATCGTGTTTATACTTACAGATATATGCTCATCTGAGAGCCTCGCCTCTGCCAAGTTCAAGCGACCTGCCTTATACAAGCGGCACACCTCGTTGTGGTCATCAATGGACACCTATAGAATAATATAGGGGTAGGGGCATACAATGAGAAAGCATATTAATAAAAGCAATGATCACAATAAAAGAGCAGAAGATACTCAAATGGATGCAGCTAGGCGGTGACATCCGGTATGGACTCACTAGATGCGTTTCTAGCATACCCTAAGCAGGCTGACCTGTACGGTCCGGAATAAAAGAGACTGAAGCACCAGGCCCATGCCCGAGCATGCCAACAATAACAATCGTATCTGGAGCTCTAGGCCCGAAGCCTCTCCTCACGCATTTACCGCGTTGCTGCTGCAAGAATAAGGCAAAGTTTATGAATGGAAAACACTGGGGCAAAGCCAAGACAACAGAATAAAAGAATTAAAACCTACTTGTATTAGAACAGCGCCCTGGCCCCAGTTCAGCTCCTTTACCTCAACAAAAAGGTCGAACTCAGTCGGAGGAGGGACATGAATCAGGAGCTGAGTCCGCGCAAATATCATGTAAGCGCCCGACATGAAAGCTGCTAGGTGGTCTATAGTAGCTAACCCCCTCTGAGCAGCAGCAATTTCCTACGTCAGCTGGATAGACCTCATCAACAGCATGTAGTAGGGGACATCATGTGGGACCCTCCTTCTGTCTGGGCCAAGCTCCCACTCGTATACCCACTCTCCGAGGTAATACATATCACAGAAGAGTCTTGGAAGGAGATGTCTATGCTAATAGTCGACGGCTGCTTGAACAAAATCGAGGAAGTCAGGTGCATCTACCCATGGATATCTCTTTATCTATAGAAGAGAACAATAAAAAAGAAAAAAAAAAGAAGAAAAGGAGAAAAAAAAAGAAAAAAAATCATTAGCAAAAGAAAAGAAAAGGCAAAGAACATAAGAAAAACAAAAAAGAAACTAAATAAACAAAGGGAGGTAGCGATTTATCTGATCCCAGTTCAAGTCATTCAACAGCTGTCGGAACACTCTGATGTCTGAGTTAGTATGTGAATACCTCCTGCTATAGCGCCATGCTTGGCCTCGTTGTAAAGTCTTCTCATTTACGCCCCCCTCAAAGCTAAACAAGCATGGCATAGGAAGGACTCTATAATCACAAACCCAGATCTGCATCAAGGATAAGCAGAAATCAACGAATAAACAGAAAAATAGGAATAAAAAAAGACAATAACCGACTGACCAGGTTTTGTACCTCAATCGCCCACTTGTAGCCTATCTTCAAGTGAACTCCTTGGACGCACAGGTCCATGCCATAATACAAATAAGATAGAGTAGCAACTCCCCAATTAAATTGCCTGGTGGCATCTAGATCCTATAATGGTGGTAGCAACACCAAATCTGCATCGTTGCCATGGTTCATGAACAAAGTGGTCGACAGCAGATAAAATAAGTAAGCTCAGGCTACTACGTCCACATCCATCTCTACTACCTGCTCTTGGGGCATCTCTTGATAATAAGA
Source organism: Jatropha curcas (assembly GCF_014843425.1). The sequence continues at coordinate 59,161 of NW_023590813.1, forward strand.
ATAGATACTCTTGTATCTAACCCTCTAGTTAGAGATAGTGGGCTCCATGCGAGTAGCAGCCCGAAGACTTGTCCGCAGGCCTAGACGGTCTAGTGTCCTCATCCTGTCATCAAAGACAATTGACCGTCCTCCAAACGGCAACTCGATGATAGCAGCAAAGTCTATCGGTGTGATAGTCATCTCACCAAATGGCAAGTGAAATGTATGTATGGAATCCATCAACTACTCCATCAACGCCAATATGCTGGACGGCAGAGTTCGCCCCTGCACCTGAGGTAGAGTGTCCACAAAACGACCAAAGCCTGCCTCCCGGACACGCTCCTGAACTCGCTCAGGTAGGCAGTCGAACCACTCACCGGCTGCAAAAGTGTTATCGCCGGATTTCCCGCACCTCACACCCGACTGCATAAAACCACAATAAGTATGCTAATGGAGTACGAAGACACATGTTTTTGTGTTTTGATGCAGGTGAGCAAGCAAAGATTATAAATATCACAAAAACAAAGTGCATAGCAAAAATTTGGCACAAGCCACATCACTCCAATGCCTATTTATAAGCAAATGAGGGTGGGTGGCCCTATTTTAAGGCTGACGTGGCAAAAATGCCACTATCAGGCCCCACAATGGGATCGGCCCGCTTTTACAAAATCGGACCGAGTGGCACGCAAAATGAGATGGTGCACCAGAAAGTGTGCAACGGGCTCAACGCGCTTCCCGGGCCCGGTTTCGTCACAAAATGCCCGGTAACTTTAAAAGGTAAAAGTGGTTAAACACATCGTCAATCTCAGTCACGGACCATCGGTCCAAAAACTTGGGCAATCGGGAATCATGATCCAGTTTTATGCGAAAAAATGGTGTATCATCACTGAACCTTTTTAAAGGCAAAATTTAAATGTCTACAATAATAATAGTCCATCATAATAGTATAGGTGTAAACACTAGGTGATAGCCCAAAATCCTTCAACTCTTCAAACAAACTCTTAACAAACTCAACTTGATTGGCTTCAATAAAACACTTGAGCAAGAAATTGCAAGACAAAATGGTTGTTTCAAGCCCAAATTTTTTCGCTTGCACAAACACATCTAGCGCATTCTCAAACATTTTTTTCTCTACAAAAACTTTTATGAGTACATTTATTATAATAGTTGATATTCCCACGTGGTCACTTGGCAAATCCAATAAAGTTGAAAACAAATCTAGAACCTCCAAAATTAACTTTCTTGTAATAAAAATGATATCTCTAATCAATAAGTGCACTCCATCTGCAAGCTTGCTGATGCAAATGCATGAAATATGCTCTTGTAATTAAAAAAAAAAAAAAAAAAACATCTGCAAGCTTTGCTGATGCAAATGCATTGAAATATGCTCTGTAGATTTAAAAAAAAAAAAAAAAAAAAAAGATGAAAGATAATACATTAAACATAAAATAAAAAAAAAAAAAAAAAAAGATGAAAGAAATAATACATTAAAATAAGAGCACTGTCTCTCATTTTCATGATTCATTTTTTCCCCAAATTGGAAGAAAATGGATGAATTTTTTAAAATTAAATTTATAATCCTAGAAAATAGTGGTAGAATAAATTTATATATTATAATAATTTTCTTTCCAATTTTTTCTTAATCCAAGCAAGGGGAAGAAAATAATTTTCACTCATCTTAACACTTTTTCTTCTTATTTTCCACACTATAGTTTCTTTTCTCTTTAACATGCTTCCCAAACATATTGTAAAAGGGAAGTTATTTAGATCGAAGGTAGTTCAAGTTTTTAAAAGGTGTAACTATTTTTGTAGATATTTTATCTTGAAACAGCCCAAGAGAAAAGGTAAATTAAATTAATTAAAAAATTTAATAAGGATTGACAAAATTGAAAGGTAATTAAGAGCAAGACGATGAAGATGAAGGAAGAAGAAAATGGGAACACAATCAATTTATAGAGGTTCGCTATCCTAAACCTACATCCCTTCCCAATGCGCTCCATATATTTAAGTGCAACCCTTGCATTTAACAAATCTAAATTCTCAAATGTGTAATAAATACATTTACAAGTAATAACTCGCTCAATAAACACAACAACACACTTACAATATTGAAATAACAATAAATTTCCACAAAAAAGTTGTCGCACATAAACCAATTGTTTTAATTCAAGTTCAAGAGAGAGGATATGTGAAAACTATTAGGAAGCTCAATAGATCTCTTTTACAAAGTTGTTCTGAACTTATCTAAGTCAATTAAGACATCAATTTATAGTTAAAGCTCAAAAATTAACAACAATAAAGAAAACAAAATAATCAAATCAAATAGACGACAACAACAAAAATTATAGAACCAACGTTAAAATACACAAATGTACTAATGAGGAAAACAGCAACGGTTTCAGCATTTATGGAAAATTTAAAATAATAATAATAATAATAATAATAATAATAAGAACAACAATAATAAACACAATAGGTTCCAAAATCTCAGCAATAACAATATTAGTGAGATTTTCATTTTAAGATAGACGTGTAAATATGAAGTATATAAGAAACAACATATTGAGATCTCAGGGAGCAATATACACACCATAGTAGGTTAATTGATTATCAATTTGAATAATTTCCCTAAAAAAATTTGCAGAGATCAAATAAACTGGATATCAGATTTAAAAAGAAAATAAGAGTGCTTCGTAGTCAATATATGATTTTGAGAAAAATATAAGACTAAAAGAAATCAAACCAACAGATAATTTTTTGTTATTACAAAAAGAATGCAAGAATTGAATTATGTTTAATCAGAATTTCAGAATCACAATAAGACTCCATTTGTTTCTGGAAAATAACTTACTAGAAAATATTTTTCAGGAAAATATCTTATTTTTCAATGTGTGGCTAGTACATGGAAAATCATTTGGAAAATATTTTCCAGCATATAACATTAAAAAAATTTTCCGCCTAAAACAATGTTACAATGCAATGCATAAATCACTCCTTTTAATGAGGTTACAGCTAAAGAAGGGAAACTGGCCTTTGATACAATAATTAGCTGTTAAAGAAGGGAAAAAAAGAGCCCAAAATTATGTGGAAGATAGCTTATAGGACAAACTAAGCATATGACCAAAACCACCATAATTAATAATAAGCACAAGCCAGTAAACAAGAAGTGTGTGTAATTAAAATATGAGTAGAGTATTTTTTCCAATTCTCTAATTCCTTCTATTCCTTTCCAAACAATGGCCAATTGGGCAATCCAAAAGATAAGAGAACAACCTAATACTAACTGGAAAGTCCCTAACCAACGCAAATATTGAGAATATGAAGATTGTTTAATAAATTTAGGTAAAAGCGAAGACTTCCTCACTACCAATTCATGTTTCAATTCCATAAGAATTATATTTGCAACAACAACTGTGGCTATGCGTTGCCACCAAGTCATTCCAAGATCAACAAGACTACCTACTAAATAATATGATGGTACCCCTGCAACAAGACCAATCCAAGCTACTATACAGATTTTCACAACAATTCCTGGGATATGAAATCAGGCACTCAAGCTATATTAAGGAACCTACTTAAATATTCATAAAGTTTGATATTCCAAGTGTGAAGGCATCATGATGCAAACAACCTAATTTACCAAAAATCCACACAACTAATGTTGATTGCAGTGCAATTACAAGACCAAGAAAATTGAATTTGGTGATGGCAAACTTATTAATCACAACAACCAAACTTGAGCAGAGTGCTTAACCTAACACAAGACTGCTCGTGGTTAATTGCTTTGTGGAATCAAGTCTAATCTAGAAACAGACTTGGGTTAATCAAGGTGATCTATGAAAAGAGGTTAAGAGAAATCAATTGAAGAACATAGGCTCAATTGATTAAATCGCTGATTAAAGTTGTAAAGAAAGACTTGACTTTTAAAATGAAAATTAAAGATTAAACAGGCAAATGAAATTAATCTAGACTTTGAAGAGAGAAAGAGAGAGGAATCACAGATTCTACAAGGAAACAAAAACACCATGACTCCATAATAGAAAAGGCTTAATATCCAACTTTAACAAAAATTAATGAAAAAAAAAAAAAAAGCAAATTAATACAAGAAATTACCAAAACCTAACAATATTTCAATAATAACAAGCAGATTTTTCGAATGTCTAACAAAAAAATCCATCAATTTCAAATTTTCACTTGTTTGTTCATAGGAATTACTGAAACATAAAAAATAGAAAAAAACTCTTAATTGTTTTAGCTAGAACAAACCAAGCACAAGAGGACAGATATAATAATATCATGAGTTATGTAAGCTCAGGAAAACAAAACATGGGAGATGAACATAACAACCAAATATAAAACATAAGAGCAGGAGGACAAGGATGAGAGACCGGCTCACCTGAGAAGAGATGCATCATTAAGACAGCTAGAGGAGAGAAGGAATTGATGCCAAAATGAGTTGCAAAGCAGAAGAGAGCACGAAGGACAAAACACCAATACTAAAAGTCCAAGAGAATTGAGATAGATAGTACGCTGAACTGTTATCTCTGATGGGATTGCGGTCGTAAATGAATGATTTCCAGTAAACTTATGGAGTTGGCCAAATTTGAGTGAGACATTGAGAACGAGAGAGACAGAAATATTGCTTAATAGAGCGCGCAAAGACGAGAGAAATAGGGGTTTTAGACTTGGGAATTTCGGGCCGCTTAAAATTAATTTGAGGCCTAAACTAGCTTAGCATGATTTTTTTTGGGTGAACTGCTGCCATGTAGACCAATTTTACACTTCGTTTGAAATGAGATAAGTAGGGATATTATAATAGATGTCAGATTTTGAAACTTTAATTTAAAAAATGTCATTTTGATCTAAACAATTAAAATAATATTCAATTTTATTAGTGATTTACTTATTTATCATTTTAGCTAAGGGGGCTTTTATTTTTTGTTTGGATGTTTTTTACCCAACTGTTTGTTATTCATGTTTCTTTTCTTCTCTTGTTTCAATGGCAGACTATTTCTTCTTCTTTTTTGTTGCTTCTTCTTCTTTTTCTTCTTTCAATGGCAGGCTATTACTTTTATCTTTTCTTTTTGTTTCTTATTCTTCTTTTGTTTCTTCTTTTTGTTCATTTTTTCTCCTCTACCGATCGGATCTGTTTACCGCTTCTGTTGTTTCTGTTCTTTTACGATTTATTTCTGTTTTTTTTAATCTAATTTCTCTTATGCTATTTCATTGTTGTATAATCGTATCAACGGCTTAATGCTTGTCCGAAAACTATCACCATCGTTGATGTTGTTTATACTTTGAAGAGACAAGGTAGGACTTTCGATTCTGTTTGGATTAATACTGATACAATATATATATATACACACACACACATAGACATAGCTGGTTCGAGATATTTGAAATTTTGAACTGAAATCAAACCTTGAACCTCCAGTTCTAGTCTGATTTCGGTTTGGGCATGATTCCAATGAACCGAAGGTTCGAAGTACGATTTCGAGTCGGTTCCGGTATTATGCAAATTTTTAAAAATAATAATAAAATTTTGATTCCGAATTCATAAATAAATAATAATTTTAAAATGATTGAATTTTATTAACTAAATAAATTATTATAAAATTTTTAAAGAAAAACTTCTATCGACTAACTTAGAAGTATATTACATTAAATGTACAAATTTTACTAATTCACTAATATAGAAAATTATAATTGTTTTATTTTGGGCTTGAATTAAATTAAATTGAAAATTTTTTATTTAATTGCCTACGTATCCTCTTGGGAATTAGAGGAAATCAAACCCACGTAGTTCTTTTTTTTATTACAATGGAAAATAACCTCCCAATTATTACAATTAATTTTAGTCGTCGGTGCCATTAGTTGGCGTTAATGACCCGAAATGATCATCATCGCTTAAATTTTGTTGGTCTTGAGTTCTCAACGCCGGCGTTAATAGACCCGAAAATGAATCATCATCGCTAAATTTTTGTTGGTCTTCGAGTTCTCAACGCCGCTCTAGTCCATCATCAACGCATTCTTTGCATTCACATATTTGGCGATAATCTTGAACGTGTTTGGATCTAAAAACTTTGTCGCGATAATCTTGACCGTGTTGGATCTAAAACTTGTCCACCTGCACTAAAAGCTTGTTTCAGCGCAACAGTAGAAATTTGACAAGCAAGAATATCTTTTATAATTGAAGTTAAGACTGGAAAGCGATTTGCATGCTTTTTCCACCAATCCAAAACGTCAAATTTTGTTGGGTCTTCATTCGCGTCATCACCTAAAATCAAAATTTGTGCTAATATATGTTTCAATTTCTATGTATGAATGTAGACTCTCTCCCTTGATTTTTTTGAAACATTTTGCATGAAAGTAAATTGTGTAGAATGAAATTTAATGGATTGTATAGTTCGTGGATGTGATACTTGAGGAAGGAGAGATACTAATTTAGAATACTCATCATACAATTAATGAACATATCTTAAAACATTATTAGTAACAGAAAAATAATCTACTTCAATATCAAAAGATCCATAATAAAGATGAAAAATTCTTGTAATGCAACTAACTTAAATCTAGGACAAAGAAAAAATACAGCTAAATTTATATTAAGAATTTCAGTATAATATCTTAACCATTGAGTTTTTATCATGAATATACATTCTTGTAAATCATCATCATTTTCATTTTCAATTATGGCACTACTTATGGCCAAACAATGAAATAGAAATAAATGGAAAGTAGGATAATAAACACTACTAAAAATTCTTGTACAATTTTCAAAAACTTGCAAAATATCTAATATTTTTTTATAAATAGTCCAATTGGTTGGATAAAGTTGAAAATGCGATGCATGCAATTGGATAAATGAAGAAAGAATATCTTTATATTCATAAGACTCATTTAGCATTTTATAAGTTGAATTCCACCTCCTGGGAATATCTCTTGAAAATTTTTTATATTTTTTTTTTTACAGAGTGACAAAAATTTTTAAATTCTTTTCTAACGTATCCATGTGCCCATAAATGATTTAAAGTATTTTTTATTGGACGTAAATTTTTTATTGGACGTAAAAATACATTTAATGTTGTTAATGCATCTTGAACACATAAATTTAAAATATGACATGCACATCTAGTGTGAAAAAATTGTCTACGAAATTTGGGTTGACAAACAGTTTTTAATTCTTTTATTGATGCCGCATTTGCACTAGCATTATCAAAACCAATTGTAAAAATTGCTTTAGTCAAACCATATTCTTCTAAAATAGTATTTAACATGATAAAAATATTATGGGCTGTGTGAGAATCATCAAAAACTCTAAGTGTAAATACATTTTTTAAAATTTCTTTTTCTTTCAAATAAATAGATAAGATAGTCCTTTTAAGTATATTCCTAAGTATCCTTTTTGCTAAAGGATTTAATGCGTTTTTACAACAGTTATTAAATCCAATTTTTTCAACAAATGAAAAAATAATCGTTCCATAAAAACCATTTTAGCCATTTCAATTTTATTAGTTTCATCACTATATTTAAATAGAGGAGTGTTAGGATCACCATACCTTGATGACGATAATTGAGTTTTGATGACGATAATTGAAGTTTTGAGTTAGAGGGCATTCCTACTTAACTTGATGATGTGATTCAAATGTCTATTGAGGTGTGCCATAGCCTCTCCCATAGCCTCCTCCAAGCTTGAATGCATATTATTTTTTGCAAATAATTATATCGAATTCAATTGATTTCTCCGTTATCTTGAACAATTTTTGCAAAGTGCTTTTTGAAAATATCTTATTTTGGTGGTTTATCTATTGAAATATTAGCAGATGTTGCTTCTTGTGGTGGATGACGACGAATATAACGCTTTTCAACTAGAGTTTGATATTGAACTTCATTATTAAATTGTGATGAAAAATTAATCAATGGATCGTTTGAATCAATTTCTTCCACACCTTGAGCAATTCGCTTTCCTTTGGAGCTTTGTGAATTATGTGCCATGTTTTTAAATGGAATTATGGAAAAAGAATGAATAAATGGAATATGAAATTAATGGAATGAGTTGGAAATTGTTATTTCCAAATACTAAGAAAATTATTGAAAATTATCAAATAAAGTAAATTTATGAATTGAAAAATTGAAATTAGAGAAGGAATTTGGAATTGGATGTAGGAAAAAAAAAACAATAGATAATTCCAAGATTAAAGAAAATAAGCAATAGAAAAAAAAATGAACTATGGAAATTTGAGAGAATTTTGATTGAGAATAAGAGGAAATTAGGATATAATTGGTTGTGAAAAAAAATCATCAACTGATCATATTTATATATATTATTCATTTATTAGTTTTTCAAATTGTCCCTTATAACAAAAAAATAACAATTATATTTTTGGAGAATTTAGTAAATTATAATAAATAAATAAATAATTGATTAAAAATGAATAAATTTTATTTACCAAAAAAAAAATTAAAGTCACATATCATATCAAAGAACTACCCAGATTCTTACATTTTTCTTCAAAGTGTTTCAGATTTTTAGAAAGTTTATCATTACAATCTTTAAGATCTTTGATCTCTATGATAAGATCTTTGCATGTAACATCTTGATAAAAAGCATCTTTTAAATGATTGCATTTAGTTTTTAACTTTCTGAAATCCTTCTTTAGAACTTTATACTTTCTAACAAGCTTTCCAAATTCATTGCAAAGGTTATTATAAGTATCTAAAAGATCATTTTTAGATTCTGGTTCAAAAATACTTACATTGCTTTCTTCACACTTTTGGACCATTGCATCTATTTTATTGCTTTTAGCTTTTTGTGTTGAAGTTAGAGTGCTGATTTCCTTGGAGTCAAATTGATAGTGGCCATTAGACAGATATTTGCAGTTTCTTCTTGATCACTTTGGCTTTCAAAATTAGAAACATCTGAATCACTCGAAGCAGCTATGAATGCTTGCTTCAGCTTTTCTTTCTTTGACCTCTTTTTCAACTTAGGACAGTTGGGCTTGATATGGCCGGGCTTATTGCATTCATAACAAACCACTTCATAAGGTTCTTTCTTAGGTAAGTTGTTATTTTTAGATGGAAAGTTCTTTTTAATAAACTTTTTCTGTGGCCTTCCACTCTTTTTATAAAACTTTTTGAATCTCTTAGCAACAAGTGCTCAGCAACAAGTGCTAAATCATCAACTTATCAAGATCAGAAGAACTTCTTTCACTAGAGAACTACTTTTTCAAAAGAAACTACTTTCAAAGCCAGTCCTTTCTTTTTTTTTATCTTCTACAGTCAAAAAAGATTTCATCTCTTCTGAAACAAGAGCTCCTATTAGGTAATCATAAGTAACAGGACTCTCTTTGTAATTCATAACAGTTCCTATAGAATCCCATTTTTTAGGTAGAATTCTAAGGATTTTCTTAACAAGCTCATCTTCTGAAATTTCTTTTCAAAGAGTTCTCAAAGAGTGGGGCCTGCGAAAAAATGTCGATGATAGAAGTAAAATAAAATTACCGATGATAAAAGTTAATAGCGCCGATAAAGATTTAAATTACTATTACCACATTGACCTCCAATAATTACGTATTGGATCTTAACGACCGAATCCACCAGAAATAATAATCACGGTAAAAATTAAATAATTACCGTAAATGCCAGATGAAAAATAGGGACACTGAGATTTACGTGGTTCACCTTTCAACTGTTATGGGCTATGTCCACATGATAAACTCCATATAATTCTTCCACTATAAAATAGTAGGTACAAAAAGAGATTAAAAAAATAGTGGCACTCTAAGTGTTTCCCAAAAAATACCCCAAAAAATTATTCTTTCCCAATTTTAAGAATCCTTTCTTAAAATTCTCTACACTTAACTATGTAGACTTCTTCTTCTTCTTTTTTTTTTTTTTTTTTTTTTTTTTTTTTTTTTTTTTTTTTTTTTTTTTTTTTTTGTACATCTTTGGTTGAGGCAAACTTCTCCTATTTATAGGAGAAGGGGACACCGACTGACGCGTTAATTAAGGCGTCCATTTCCTTCCTCTTTTTGTTTCTTTATTTAAAACGTGTATATAACTGTATACACGTTTGAATCTTCCTTTTTTTTCTTTTTCAAAAGTGAGTGGGTCCCACAAGTAGGAGGGACCCCACAATAATTTCCCCCTCCCGACTACACTGTGGGACTCTCCATTCCTACCGCTTTGACACACAGTTCGAACTTCTCCTTTGGAACGACCTTTATCAATATATCTGCAGCATTTCTGTCTGTGTGAAACTTTTGCAACTGGAACTGCTTCTCTTCAATGGCAAATCTAAGCCAATGATATATTACATTAATGTGCTTCGTCCGTCCATGATACATAGTATTTTTGCTCAAGTCTAATGCACTTTGACTATCACAATAAACTATATATTCTTCCTGCTGCACGCCCAATTGTTGGAAAAATCGCTTTAACCAAAGCATTTCCTTTCCTGCTTCCATTGCTGCAACGTCCTCTACTTCAGTCGTTGATAACGAATGCATTTTTGTAATCTCGACTACCATGAAATAGCTCCCTCTGAGAATATAAATAGGTATCTTGATGTAGATTTTCTTTCATCAAGATCACCGACCATATCTGCATCTGTGTAACCAACAAGTGCAGGCTTTTCACCTCGTAACCAACAAGTGCAGGCTTTTTCACCTCTAAGAGTTAGAATCATAACTTTGAGTTGCCTCTCAGTGTTCTGAAAATCCACTTCAACTGCTTCCCAATGTGTCTTTCTGGGGATTTGACGAATCGACGTCACAACCGCCAACTGCGCCAACTGCATGAGCGATATCTGGTCTCGTACACACCAATGCGTACAAAAACTTCCGACCGCTGAAGAATATGGAACATTTGACATATCTCCTTTTTCTTCCTCTGTTGATGGGTAGGATTTTTTACTCAACTTGAAGTGAGTGGCAGGTGGAGTGCTAACTGGTTTAGCATTCTTCATATTGAACCTCTCTAGAACTCGTTCAATATATTTTTCCTACGATAACCATAACCTGTAGGACTTTCTATCTCGGATAATCTCCATTCTAAGAATTTGCCTTGCCGATCCCAAATCCTTCATGTCAAACGCTTTTGACAAATCACTCTTTCACCTACTAATCATGTGTGCATCTAGTCCAACGATTTGCATATCATCAACATATAAGAGAAAGATGATAAATATACCATCAGGGAATTTTTGGACATATACAAAAAGATCTGCATCTATCCTTTAGTATCCTTGATTCACCATGAAAGAATTAAACTTTTTATACCATTGTCGCGGTACTTGTTTCAACCCTTACAAGCTCTTCTTCAAGTGACAAACCATGTCCTCTTTTCCCTTGACCTTGAAAACTTATGGTTGTTCCATATAGATTTCTTCATCTAGATCACCATGCAAGAATGCGGTCTTTACATCAAGCTGCTCCAACTCAAGGTTCAAACTGGCTACTAAACCTAGCACAACTCGAATAGAACTCATTTTTACAACCGGTGAAAAAATATCATCAAAGTCAATACCTTTCTTTTGAGTAAAGCCTTTGACGACCAATCAAGCTTTGTATCTCACTAGGTTGCCATCATCATTCTTCAGTTTGTACACCCATTTGTTCTTGAGTGTTTTCTTCCCTTTTGGAAGTTTCACCAGCTCATATGTGTCATTCATTTTCAAAGAATTCATCTCCTCTTTCATGGCCTTTGTCCAACAATCTTTATCTTTGCAAGATTGCACATCTTGGAAGCTCTCTGTTTCCCCCTCATCAGTAATCAAAATGTAATCAGAACTAGGGTACCTTATAGATGGTTGGCGTTCTCTGGTTGACCTTCTTAACTGAGGTTCAACTCCTTCTGGTGGAACAGGGTTCTCTGGCTCCCCCTGCTCAACACCCTCTGCATCACTGTTATCATCCATAATTGTCTCTTGATCCCCCACGACTGGCTCTTCTTTTTCTTCCCGTTCTGATTCGGACATTCCTTCTCTCGTCACATCATCTGTAGGAATGCTTCTTGGTGTAATATCAACAACACCATCACTTGTGGATTTTTCACAAGTTGTATTTGCCACGATCTCATTCTCGTGGAATACTAATTCTCGTCTCCGAATATTTTTAGCATGGATCTGACTCTTTCAACAATGGTGCGATTCATCAGTTCAGCAACGCCATTGTGTTGAGGTGTACCAGGAACTGTCTTTCCATGGTTGATACCGTGCTGACTACAATAATCTCTAAACTCCTTAGAGATATATTCACCACTATTATCCATGTGCAAACACTTCAATCCCACTCTAGTCTCCCTTTCCACCATCTCATGGAATTGCTGAAAGTGCTTGAATACTTGGTCCTTTGTGCGCAACACATATACCCAAATTTTTCGTGAGAAATCATCAATGAAGGTTAGAAAATATCCACTTCCTCCAAGGGATTCTACCTCCATAAGACCACATGCATCAAGTGTACCAACTCCAACTTGTTGTCTCTCCATCTAGAGCTTTTCTGAAATGAGACACGGTGTTGCTCCCCAAATAAACAATGATCACAAGGGTTTATTTTACCTTTGGCTAATGCGATGAGGGACTTCTTAGCCAACATATTCAACCCTTTCTCATTAATGTGCGCCAACTGCCTATGCCACAAATTAGATGAAGCATCATCTCCAACTGTATTCAATTGACCCGTACATATTGTTGCATGCGTCTTATACAGCGAGCAACATAGCTTTCCTCTCACCACCACCAAAGAACCTTTGGTAATTTTTCAGTTACCGTTACCTGTATGATGGTGATAAACTTCCTTGTCCAGCATACTAACCGACAACAGGTTCAATCGAAGATTGGAAATATGTCTCACATTTTTAAGTGTTAATGTGCACCCGACACTTGTTTTCACGTAGACATCACCGATTCCCACCATTTGCGAGACACTATTATTACCCATTCTAATAATGCCAAAATCTGCTGCTTTATAGGTGGAGAAGTATTCCCTTTTCGGAACACAATGGTATGAAGCACCGGAATCTACTATCCACTCGGTATCTGCATCTCCAATATGACAACAATCTGCATCATGAGAGACTAAAGTCACCTCACCATATTCTGCTGAGACTGTAGTAGATGTATTTCTGTCATTCTCCTGTCTTCTCTTCGATTTGCATTCTCCTGTTTGAGTAAACGACAATTCCTTTTGAGATGACCCTTCTTACTGCAATGGTAAACACTTTCTCATTTCTCTAGACTTGTATCTACCACCTGACTTTTCATGCCTTGGACCTTTACTCTTGCTCCAGCCCCTATTCTCTGTGATAAGGACTTGTGAACTAGTACTGGCAACGTCTCTTCTTCATAGTTCTTCATTGAGTAGTCTATTCTTTACCATAGATATTGTTACCACACCATTTGGAGCTAAGTTACTCAATGATACCACAAGAGTATTGATACCACAAGAGTATCCAACTATTTTAATAGAGATCCGCTTGCATCTCGTCATCCAAGGACATACCGCTAACTGCTAACTCAGTTACGAGTCCTTCAAAATCATTCAGGTGTTGTGTAACTGATCGCCCCTATGATAGCTTTAAGTTCATGACTTTACGAATCATGAACACTTTACCTTGAGTATTTGTAGCCTCATACATATTCTCTAATTTCTTCCAGAGAACTTGGGGATCTTTTTAATTTCTCACGTGGTTGTACAGGCTAGCATCTATCCATTGGCGTATTGTAACCAATGTCTGCTTTTTTAACTTGTCCCACTGATTTTCTTTCATTTCTTCTGGCTTTGCACTGTCACCTTCAATTGGATCGTACAGATCTTTGCAATTGAGGTAGTCCTCCATTCTCAGATTTCCACATTGAATAATTCAAATCCGTCAATTTGATCATTGCTCCGTCGTTAGCTATGTCGAATTCTGAATCTAACAAAATCTTACTATTCACGTGAATAGTAACTTTGTAGAAAACTGACAGAATTTACCAACAGGCTCTAATACCAGATGTTGGGACTATAACTGATCCCGAGTGGGGCCCATGGAAAAATGTCGGTGATAGAAGTAAAATAAAATTACTGACGATAAAAGTTAATAGCGCTGATAAAGATTTAAATTACTATTACCACATTTACCTCCAATAATTACTTGTTGGATCTTGACGACCGAATCCATCAGAAATGATAATCATGGTAAAAATTAAATAATTACCGTAAATGCCAGATGAAAAATAGGGACACCGAGATTTACGTAGTTCACCCTTCAACTGTTATGGGCTACATTGGGCTTTACATCCACGGGGACAATTTCGAATATTCTTTCACTATAATAGTAAGGTACAAAAGAGATTAAGAAAAATAGTGGTCCTAAGTGTTTCCCAAAAAATAACCCAGAAAATTATAATCCTCACTACTTTGACTCTCTTCAATTTTAGGAATCCTTTCTTAAATTCTTTACAAACTTCTTTTTTTTTTTTTTTTTTTTGTGTACATCTTTGGTTGAGGTAAACTTCTCCTATTTATAGGAGAAGGGGACGCGTAATTAACGCATCCACTGACTGACGCGTTAATTAAGGCATCCATTTGCTTCCTCATTTTGTTTATTTATTTAAAACGTGTAAATAACTGTATACACATTTGAATCTTCCTTTTTTTCTTTTTCAAAAGCGTGTTTTTCTCAACACATAGAACGCCCTGGTTACGAGCAGAAATGATGTGGACGACCTCCCTTCAAGATTTCTTTAAGGTATGATAAGAAAAGGCAACTGGGGAATGTACCAACATTTGTTACCTCTTTTCTTTGTTTTTTGAAAAATGTAGACTTAGATTCTACTTACATGATATAAGCATTGATGTTCGCTATTATATGACATGTCAATAGTCTTAAACAAGGGTTATGTTAGGACCCAATTGCATACAGAAAAGGCTTAGTTGTAATAAGAAAAAGCATTATTGGATTTGATTCTAATTGTGAGTTTGCGTACAGAAATGGTTATGTCACAATTGTGATATAAATTTTCTTTTTTTTTTTTTTTTTGTATAATTTTCCTATATTTCGACATTTTTGTCAATTTTATTTCATTTTTTTGACATTTTGTAGCAATAAGATCCTCAATAATTTAATAACCTGTAAAAATTGTTTTCAACATTTTTAAATCAAGACTTGTAAAATTTTTAAAAAATAAAAATTGAAAAGAATTCCATTAGTCTTATCTAATTAATGTTGCAGATAAATTAAAATCTTAGTTTTTGAAATCAATGTGCTAATTAATAATTTAATAAGTTTGCATTCTATTATTTATTAAAAATATTCTGAATTATGGCATAAAAACTAATTTAGTGAAATATGATTTTTTTTTTCCAATTACGCTATTTTGTTTCATATTATCTATACTTTAAAGATAAAAAAAAAAATCTTAATTGTTGTAATTTTTGGATTAATAATATAGTCAAATTGTTATCCATTTAGTAAAAATAAATAATAACTTAATTATTTTAATTGATTCTGTCTCACTACATATTTCTAAATCAATAAATTTGTTACCCACTAGATATGAATATAATTTGATATCCAAGTGACATTTTAATTTTTTTTTAAAATGATAAAAATAATTTTTATTTGCAATTCCATCTTTAATAGCAATTGAAGGTACTATTGCTACAAAAGGTTAAAATTGGAGTAAAATTGACAAAAAGGTCAAAGTAAAGTGCAATTACAAAAATCTAGAAAGTTAAGAGTATTTGATGTATTAGGCCAAATTTTACAACCAACATGATGAACGGGTTCACCATACACCAAATTAATGAGAAATAATTATTTAATTAAACTAAGGATAGTTCTGAATATTTATTGGGAAAAAAAGATAAAACAGTAATAACATTTTGGAAAATCTTTTTTAATTGACTCGGTGTATGACTGCTATACACCAAATGTAAGCAGGTCTTATCTTACAATTTAAATAGTTTCCTTTTTCTATCTACAATTTCTCTGTCTCTCTCTCTCAATATAATTTCTCCCCACGTTCTTTTCTCTCTTTCATTTTCTCATCATTTCTCAGCTTTCAAACACAGGTGCATGGCTAAGTGATTGCATTTTCAAATCCTAGAAAAGCGAGCATTGCTCCAATGATCAATTGATGGGAAGTTTACAATCATTCATGCAAAGGCGATTCTAGAGAATGGAAGAGAGGATCTTACGAAAAAAAAAATTGAGATGGTAGTAGTTCAACTTGAGTTAAAGGAATCCTGATTTAAAATTGAAGTCTCTCAAGTGACGTAGAACAAAACAATAGATTATCACACCAAATATTGTAGCTTGCGGAGATGATTTGCTCTTTCAAGTGGGGTAAAGAACCAATCCTCTCTAATTTTGATATTGCTACTGTTAGACCCATACATGAGACCTAAGGCTTTCTACCAATGCCTTACCATTGCACTTGGCTAGGAGGAAATCATAATTTTTCCCCTCCAATTTCTAACCCTAATCATAGTGGGAATAGTGATCCTGAAGGTCCCTAATTTTAATCTTTCTATTTTATACCGTAATTTTGCCTTGAATTAGGGTATAAAATTCAATAATAGTAATAAAATTTAACAAGAGAATTACACTCCATCATTAAATATCAACGGATTATTGACCATAAATGACAATTAATTTTTAAAAACTTATTCATTTTGTCAAAAATATAATGACGGATTGTTCTTGCTATTTCATTGCTAAATAGTAACCAAATTTTGAAAGCGACTGAAGTGGTTGCTAAAATTCACACTATAATTTGTCGAGAGGAGTTAAATGGTGGAATGGTGATTAATAATATGACTATAATACAATGATTGAATCAAACAATTAGCAATTGTTTACCGATAATTTTTTAAATCAGTCATATAGTGTAAGTTGGACATTTGTCTTGCATTCCAACTTACCCTACTTAGGGATATGTCTACTCTTGCCCATCTGACCTTACCAGGGCGCTTAACAATTTATTATTTATTTTTTGAGAAATTTGAGAGACGATCTCTACATACTCTATTAGTACTCATTTTAATATAGGAACTCTTGAAACAGTACTTTAGACCTAAAAGGGTCCTACTCTATTTTCAAGGATCTACCTCAAAGCATTTGGTTACAGACCATAAACTTTTCAAAATTATGGCATACAGGGATTAATATTATTGAATTAAAGTTGGTCTGCTTTTTGGTGAGATGCGTGATGCATAGTTTCAAGGCTAGCTAGTTTATAATTCTTATTAAAAGCGCTTGTTTGTAACGCCCTTAAACAAGCTAGCCAAATGTGTCAATTAGTTATCTGCAAGCTAATAAAAGGTGTTAGAGAGATATCATACATACATATAAAGATAGTATTGAATATGATAGCAAGCCAAGCATTCAACAACACAAGGCACAACATAGCACATAGAAGCAATAAAGGATCCATCTCATTAAAAGATATATAATATTGAGGCAATAAGTGAGGTCTTACATAGGTGTGGGAGTGGGAGCATTTATGAAGGGCCAATACTATGACTCAATAACCCAAGTTACTTGGTTAACTATCACTCCTCTAAAATATACATTAAAATGATAACTGGTAAAGTTGCATGAGGAAACATTCTTATATTTGATCTATCACACCCCTTACATCCCTTACATTAGGCCATTAAGGTACAATTCTCCGAAGTCTTTCTGTGCTAGGTTATACAGTTGTCTATAAAAATATAATTGAGGATTTTAATCAACTTAAACAAGACAAAGTTGTTGTGTTATACTAAGAGAGATTTGAACTCAAATCTTAAACAAAAGTAATCCTAGATTAATGGACTCAATGGTGAATGTCATATGACGAATTAACGGACCAACACTAGGACTTAAATAGCTAAAGCCCATAGTAAGCCTTAAACAATTTAAACCAATTTGCTTGTTCAATATAAATGGGCCTCGGACCAATAATTAGCCGAATACTCATATTCCATAAAAAGGTTTGCCTACCATATACAATAATTTAATTTATGAGGCTTAACGTGCCATATTTTCTCAAACTCAATTTTAGTTGGTTTTTCAAGCTTGATTTGTTTAGAAAATAAACTTAAACTCAATCGACATTTTTTTATTGAACCGAGCCTCAATCGAATATTTCACGAACTACTTGGTTCATTTTTTCATTCATAATATTTTATTATATATTGACTGAAAAAAATTCACCATTGATACTAAATATGACTTTATTTTGGTTTTTTAGTGATTCTTCGTTCCATTCCTTCTTCATTAGTAGGGTTATATATAGAATTACAATTCATATTCCATGCTGCAAATCGCACACAAGAACAAGACTTCTTATTCTCATTGTCTTCTATCTCCTTTTTTTTTTTTTTTATTCCATTTCATTTTGTATACCAAATGTAGTTTGAATGGTTTTAAAAATCAATCTAGGCTCAAAACTAGAATAATGGAAAAAGTTAAAATGCTTTTTTTTTATTCACATGTATTTCCATGCTCTGATTAGGATAATATTTACGTAAAGTTCTCTCAATAACGATGATTTCCATTCTCATTCCATTACATTTCCTATTTCATTATATATGTCTCATTTAATTCAAGTACAAATGGAATTTGAATAATTTTAAAATATAGTCTAGGATTTAATAGAATAATGGAAAATGTTACAATACTTTTTTTTTGTTCACACACGTATTTCCACGTTCAAATTAGAATGGCATTATGATAAAATCTTCTTGGTAGTGGTCATTTAAAATACTCTCTCCGTTCCATTTTAATAGCAATATTTGCTCTTTTCACAAGGATTAAGAACATGATGAGAACTTATTGTTTTCTAAAAATACATAGTAGAATGTCTAAATTGTCCCTTCTTCAATGTAAATATGAAAATAAATGACACTTAATAAATATGGATAAAATTTAAAAAAAATTATTAATATGATCTTAAAATTCTAAATGAGCACTTGAAGTGGAACAATATGAACTGCCTATTTATTGCTATTAAAATAGAATGGAGAGAGTAGTATTTATATTATGTTTTTATAAGAGTGCAACTCTAGACTTCAAATCTTTAATTTAACAAATAAAATTCACTTGACGATGCGATCCACTTTCGCTATTTAACCACTTGTTGATTAAAACAATATAGTATAAATGGTTGATGAGAAGTAACTATAAAGTTGCTTCATAATTTTACCACATAATTGCTGATTATTTTTTTACCTTAAGACATTATTTACATTGTAGGAAATTAAAGGAGAAATCTGGACTGAATTGAAAATAATTTTTATAAAAAAGGACTAAATTATAATTTTATAAGCAATTTTACAAAATCACTCTCATATTCTCTTACGGTAAAAAATATCAAAGAAATGTATTTTCTCTTGTTTGAGAAGGAAAAGAAAAATAATTTTGAATCTCTCCGATTCAGAAAGAAAATAATGGAGGAAAATATAGACTTTATTTATTTTTATTAAATTATCCAAATGCGCTAAAATAAGTTCCTTCATCAAATCCAAACACAAAAAAGAAAAATAAATAATTATGTTGAGAAAAATGACATTATTTTCCTTTATCTCCTTCCGAAACAAAGTGTAAATTCCACTACCGCGCACTAAACATGTTTACATATACATTAAGCAAAATGGAAGGTTAATAAATATGCTTTTCTCCTAGCATCTTGATTCCGTTTTAAAAAATGTCTTTAAACTAAAATTTTACCTAATGGTATCTCCAAATCAGATATCAATGAGACAAATTGATTGATCAAAAACCAAATGAGCTCAGATAAAGATGTGTATATTTTTACAGCAAAAAACAAGAGAGAACAATAATATCCTTTCCCTGTCTGGATTGAAGGAGTCAGTCAGGTCAGGGATTATCTATCTTCTCAAGAGAAAAATTCCTCTAATTCTTTTTCCACTAAAAAATTATTAAACCTTACTCTACAAAACAAGGTGTAACTTTCCCCATACTCAATATTTGAATTTGAAACTTACAAGTTCAAACAGTGAGTTGTCTCTTTGTGAACTCTATATACAACATACAACAGACGCTGCTCAAATGCGTTTTATAAATATCACAAATTAGGAGAAAGGAGATCTGGACCTTTCTTTTCTTTTACCTGTCATAGTTACTGGTTTATTATCAGAATCCTGGAAAGAATCTTCACTATCAAGTTTGTTATTGCAAGTTGTCGGACATTTTGGTTCCCAAGCACCCAACAGTTTACTATTATAATAGACACCATGCCCATTTTCACAAGTTTCCGTGTTCATCAACTCTTCGTCACACGCACTGCAAGCACTTTGTCTGGTAATGCAGACCCAACCTTGTACAGAATCCTCATTTCCATCACCCGCTATTGGCACATGCCACGATCCTTTTTCTGATTCCTGAAACCGAAATTAAAGGTAATTAAATATATAATTAAGATAAAGGCTATTATTCTGCATCAGTAATATTAAGCACCAAATAGCAATAATTCACTCATGAATCATGCTCTCACGTTACATATGAAGTGTATTTGGAAGGTTAAAAAAAGACCCACAATGGTAAACCTTTTGCATCTAAAATAAGATACTCAAAAGCTATAAACATATAGTCTCACGTGTATTTCATTCACGAAATGTACAAATACAATGAAAATACAACAATTTGGACAGGTGTGGAACAGCATAATGCACAAATATCCAATGGTATGAAAAGATTTGTCCAACTGTTTTGCACACAAGATATCCTTAACAACTTCTTATGATGCTTAGACTGAATTTTGCCTCAACTAATACTCTGTCAAATTCTATGTATAATTAATAGGGCAATGACCAAAATAAAACTGAGAAGGAAAATAATAGCCATAAACCAAGCATGGAAAAGTACTTTCATAAATAAAGTATGCCACAGGAGAAAGCAAATATTGATACCTTTTACAGAAAATGGCCGTGGCACCCGAAGTTTTAGGTTACCTTTTACAAAGGTATATCGAACCTGCAAACAACAAATAACAAAAGTCAGTCCCTCAAAAGTTATGCTAACGAACAATATTAAAAGAATAGAAAAGTACTGCCATGATACAGCGTGAATCCAAAGACAAATAAAATTGAATGGGTGTGTATATACACAAAATAACATTGAGAGATACATGAATGGGGCAACAAGATTTTTTGTGCAAGTTGTCAAGTTCATATTAAAGTAATGCAACCAAGCTACAGCATTAATTTTCAAAATAGAATCACTCACTTCATGATAACAGTAGTACTACTAAGCAGAAAACAAACCCAAATCACCTTTTATATTATTCACTAATCCATAGGCAAGGGAATGCAACTACATTATGCAATACATTAACAAGTTGCTAGGGTTGGCAAATGGGTAGGGTTAAAAAGGCTGGGGTAAAAATAACCCATTACCCAATTTATGATCCATTTTATTATTTATATGGGTACATAGGCAAGGGAATGCAACTACATTAACAAGTTGCTAGGGTTGGCAAATGGGTAGGGTTAAAAAGGCTGGGGTAAAAATAACCCAATTACCCATTTATGATCCATTTTATTATTTATATGGGTACTCATACCCAGTCAACCCATATAATACTCATCCACCCATACCCATTTGCATCCACTTGTTTACTACCATTAACCCTCTTTCTCCATCTCCACCACCAGCACCACCACCACCCTCTTTGCACCATTTTGTGGTAGAGACATGGATAATTAGATGACAGACAGATCAACTTATCAATTCCTAAGTTGTGGCAAAGAAGTGAATAGTTTCAATAACATAGTTGCAACACCACCACCACAATTGTCATCGCCATTACCACAAAAGCCACTACTAAACATTAACATGTCTAGCATTGTTTTTTGTTGCAGCACAATTTTAAGTTGTTTCATAGCCAGCATGGCTGTGGCTTTGGTTGTAGTAACCAACTTATGCACAAACGAATCAGTTCTCCATAAACTAAAATCCTGTATACCTATTTATAGTTTCTATGCATGAAAAAATCTCTTAGCATACATTTGATTTAGCTTTTGAGAGCCATCAATTGAGGTCTGGATACTCAATCATTGACTCAGAGCACCTAGTAAAGAGTGTTTAAAGGCCACCAGTCAGCATTTAGGCACCACACTGCTGAAATAGGAAGTTTGGGAAAAAAAAATTTTAAAATCCTGCAGTGTATTTTCATCCACTAGCTTTTGGATTTTGAAACTAAAAGCTCACTTTTGATAAAGAAAAGGTACTAACAGCTCAAAATTCTGCTTTTGTAAACAATACCATTGATGAGAAATCAATAGATAAAAAGAAGGCTCAATTTTAATACATAAAAGAAGAGCTCAATAGTTTGTAATTATTACAGGACGTTTTCATATCATTACTAGAGAGAAATATCAAAAAAATAAAGATTTTTGATGATGGTAGTTATGATGTGGGGTAGGGTGCTGGTTGCTGAGGTGGAGGAGGAGGTAAAGTTGGTGTCAGTGGTGGTGGAATTAGTAGGTACGGTAATTGGATATCTCCAACCCTTATCCATACATATATTAATTGGTAGTTGGGTTATGACCCATTTACTACCCATTTAAAATAGAAAGAACCTATTCATCACCCATATCCTTCTGTAAAAGAATGGATATGGACAAATTTTGTCACCTTTACATGTTGCACCCCCAAAGCAATGGAATTATCTAACTATTCATACTTAGGTTACAATTATAGGGCCACCGATTCATGGGATACATGGTATCAATAAAAAAGTTCATAATCAATAAAAATACATTAAAAATTTATAATTATTGACAAAATTAGTTAAAAAAGAAATTTCTCGAGGGTGACCTATAATACCATGGCAACAAATTCATCACAAGATCACTTCAAGGCTTGTTAGGACCTGGTGCATGTGCTGGCAAGAATAGATATTTTGTGAATCTAATGTGTCTCATCAAAGGATGCGCCATTTATCCCAAAGTTTTGGGTGAGAAATCAACATAGCTTAAAATGTGAAGACAGGCATATGCATTCTTATTTATTTCAAATACCAATTTCATCATATTTATTAAAGGAAGTTTAATAATTAAAAATTCAACAAATCATCATCACAAAAATGATATAAAAATATGAAAGGAAGTCTTGTGATGTACCACATACTTGATGCCTTTCTTTCCACTTGAGGAAAAAGTTGCTTCCCAAGAGTTCAAAGATATGATCCCGCATCTCATCATTCATTAGTAACAACCAAGCACCTCCACTTTACAGGAGCGTACAGCCTGAATTATGGAGAACTCATCAATATGCATATCAATCGTCTTACTAGTAGTTAATAGCCATTCAAGATAAAATAACATATTAAATCATATATAATCAGATGCAAGCACCCAGTTGTTAGGAGAGTCCTAACACAAAATCTGCAAACATATCAGTTACAAGAGATTTTTTCTCGATAAAAATATGGAGGGTTGAAAAGAACAAGGGTAAGAAAACAAGCATATAGAGACAAGTTGGTCCAGATACTCATACCAATCATCATTGGAACCATGAGGTGTTGTATTAAAGAACTTCTTCTTCTATCCACTCCTGAATCAGTTTTCTTTGAGAGAGAATTTCCAGGAGCGCACGGACACGTTTGTTATGGAAGATTATAAGTGGCCAGTTTCCGCTCCGATCGTACAGCTCTTTCACAACAGCATCAAGCTGCTTTATAGCAATTTTGAGATTGTCACTTCAATGAATCAGACCAATTTGTAATCAAAAAGAAACGGGCAAAATATAGATGGAAAGTTAAAACGACCAAAGACTCTACGAAAACAACCTGAGGAATGCTGAATCCACCTTCTGCAAAGTTTTGTTGATAAGAGTCCAACATTTGCTCCATCCGCTACTGCTTCATAATTGGCATGTTTTTCAGCCATTCTTACAATACAGAGGAAAAAAAAATGTACAAACAAAAATTAGAAAAGATAAAAACAATATCATTTTCCAAACAGATGGAACTACCAAGAAATAACTATCATCTATGCCTGCAAGTCATTATATTTGTACTTGTGAAAAGTCAAGCTTTTGGATCACCAATGTAAGTATGAAATCTACATTTTTCAAACCAATGTATTTCTTGCATCCATGCATTTGAAGAAAGAAAGTCTACATGAACATGAAGAGTGACCCAAGTTTAGAAAAAAGAAAATTAAACTTTAGAAAATTCAGGGGTACTGTGACCCATGAGTCATACACAAACGATCCAAAAGCCATGAAAGACCAAGCATGAACCCCCTGATACAATAAACAAAATATAAGAGAAACAAAATCATAAGCACACAAAACATTGTAATAGTAACAATAAAAACAATGATTTTATATGATGGTTCCAAGTTATTTCCATAACATTCCTGATTTGAACGTTGAAAGGTATTGTCATTTGGATGTTAATGGAGTAAACTTTTAATCTCCTCCCATGTTTATTATACAAACAAGAATAAGAGGTTAAAGTACATACAAAGACAAATTCCAAAATACATAAAACAAGAACAATACTTTACCATTGGGTTCTCTTAGATTATTTCCTCCATCAACTAACAGTTGTAACTACACCAAGAGCCTAGCATAGGCAATATCATCAAGCAAAATACCCTTCTCCTTCATTTCATCAAACAAAGCAGAGGCTTTATCAACATATCCAAGTCTTTGATACCCATAAATGAGACTGGTGTATGTCACTACATCCGGAGTCACATTGTTTCTTTGCATTTCCTCCATCAAAAAGCTGGCCATATCCATGCAATTTAACTTGCAAAATCCATGAATTAAACATGTATAGGTAACAACATTGGGTGACTGACCCTGCTGCAACATTTTTTTATACAATGCCCAAGCCTTTTTCATATTTCCATCTCTACAAAATCCAGCTATAATACATGAGTAAGTAATCTTATCAGCAAGCAAATCCTTTCGAGGCATCTCCTTAAACAGATTATAAGCTTCGCGCATTTCATTCCTGCGGGAGAATATGTTGATGAGAATTGTGTATGTGACCATGCTTGGTAAGATCCCAACTTTTAGCATTTTTGCATACAATTGCAAGGCCTTTGCAGCATTTGATTGTTTATCAAATCCATCCATTAGGGTACTGCAATGAACATCACTGGGAAAAACATTGTTCTTAATCATTACAGGAAATACTTCCCATGCTTTCTCAGACTTTTGCTCCTTACATAACCACTTGATAACTGTATTATACGTGTATGAGTTTGCTACAATTCCAAAATCTTGCATTTCATTCATAAATTTCAAAGCATCCTTGAGGAATCCTTGTCTGCAATATTCATTAATAATGACATTGCAAGTAAAAGTGGTTGGTGGAACACCAACTTGCAGCATTAGATTGAACACTTCCAAGGCTTTGTCTAAGAGCGCCCTTTTGCAGAACTCATGAATCAACCTATTAAAACAGAAAGTATTAGGAATCAAACCATTCAATGTCATCTCATCCATAAGTTCATAGGCAGATTCCATATTACCTTGCAATAAAAACCCATTCATTAAGATGTTGTAAGAAATCACATCCAATTTGTAACCCGAAGCACCAAGTTTGCGGAAAACATCTAGAGAATCATCTGTCTGTCCACTCTTACAGAGACTATTAAAGAGAGAGCTATAGGTAACTAGAGATGGTTTTACATCACAGTCATCCATTTTTTCTATCAAATCAATAGCATATTTTACATCCCCATTCTTGCAAAACCCATCAATCAAAATGCTGTAACTATAAATATCTGGAGATATTCCATTGTTCTTCATATCTTCAAAAAGCCTCAAAGCTTCAAACAGGTCACCTTTCTGGCAAAACCCATGGATGACAGCATTATAACAAT
This sequence comes from Jatropha curcas, assembly GCF_014843425.1. The sequence goes on from NW_023590813.1 coordinate 84,981, forward strand.
AACAGTTGAGAGGCTTGTTTTCAGTTCTCAAAAACTCGAGAAGTTTCGAAGCAGAATCAACACAACCAGCTCTACAAAGACCATGAATATACACACTATAAGTTACAACTGTTGGGCTTCTCCCAGTCTTTTCCATTTCCTCTAGAACTTTACTTGCTTCTTTAATATCTATATTCTGCCCAAGATGTCCTTTGCAATAATAGTCCATCATAATAGTATAGGTGTAAACATTAGGTGATGGCCCAAAATCCTTCAACTCTTCAAACAAACTCCTAACAAACTCAACTTGATTGGCTTCACCAAAATCCTTCAACTCTTCAAACAAACTCCTAACAAACTCAACTTGATTGGCTTCAATACAACACTTGAGCAAGAAATTGCAAGACAAAATAGTTGGCTCCAGCCCAAATTTTTTCGCTTGCACAAACACATCTAGTGCATTCTCGAACATTTTTTTCTCTGCAAAAACTTTTATGAGTGCATTTATTATACTAGTTGATATTCCCGACGTGGTCACTTGGCAAATCCAATAAAGTTGAAAACAAATCTGGAACATCCAAATTAACTTTCTTGTAATAAGAAATGATTTCTCTAATCAAGAAGTGCACTTCCATCTGCAAGCCTGCTGATGCAAATGCATGAACAATGACTCTAAAGGCATTAATTGAATGAGACAACCCGTGGTCGCTAACTATTCTAAAGAATCGTTTGTCCGTCGCAAGTTCCCAATTCAAGGTCTTAAATATTGTCGCAACAATTGGAAACAATCCACTCTTTCTTGTATTACGACCTATCTTTGATTTCCCATGTTCTTTAGGATTACAACATCTCAATGCTTCCCCAACTATCTTACCTTTATCCACAGCACTAGAATCAAACACATGGTCTTCTAACATACATGCAGAGACAGCTGAATAATGCACTTTAAAGAGAGACTTTTCACATGAAGCAACAACACTGATTAAAGCTGATTTCAATGAGTATGCTGCTGAAGACATTAGGTATTAACACCCAGATTGTATTCTTGCAAGCTAAGAACTACAAATTTTATAATCCCAAAGTACCATTTTAGCTAAAATACTAATATCCTTGAATCATCGGAAAGTTACACCTGATAAAAATACATGCATGGATGTCAATAGAAATAAAATTACTTGACAAAACCTAAAATTTTGAGAAGAAGTCAGCACTTAAAAAAAGAGTGAGAATTTTAGGTTTTGGGAATGAAAGTTAAGGAATTCCCAAACCAATCCAGTAAAAAAAATATAATTTTACCATTTCTGTCCACGATTCAATCCAATAAAATGAGTTTCAGGCATCACCTCCAGGAAACAAACAAATAAACCCAAAAAAAATTAACTTTCACATGTAGTTCCACAATTTTAAATTCAATGAAGCTAAACAATAACATATTTTAAAACATAACACAATTAAATAAATAAATGTATGTAATTTAAAAAAAAAATTAAAAAAAAAAAAAAAAAAAAAAAAAAAATTAAAAAAAAAAAAAAAAAAAAAATCAGTTTTAATGAAAGAGAAAAAAAAAAAAAAAAAAAAAATCAGTTTAATTGAAAGAGCTCACCTCAATTTATGGGTATTTGAGTTGAGGAAATTACTTTTCCTTCAACTCGGTGATATTTTGGGTTAGCAAAGATGGTGAAACTTTAAAAGAGCGCAATTTTTTTAAAAAGAAAAAAGAAAGAAAGGGAGAGGGGAAGCTGCTATTCAGGACTTCTTCAGTTCTGTCAAAACTATAATGGTAATGGCTTCAAAACAAATAACCACAGCAAAGGAGAATATGGTGAACGGAAATTATGGTTATAGCTTCAAATGGTGCAATTATTATTTGTGTAATATAAATCAGTCAATTTTTGCCACGATGTGTAATAAAATTTTAAATTTTATATTGAGGTATAATTACAAAAAAAAAAAGCATAATTACAATAATTAGCAAAATTCATATAAATGTAATTAAAAAAAATAAGGAATGAAAGAAATAATAAATTAAAGTAGAATAAATTAATATTATTACAATAATTAGCATTTTCTGTCATTTTCATGATTCACTTTTTCCCCAAATTGGAAGAAAACGGATGAATTTTTTAAAATAAAATTTATAATCCAACAAAATAGAAGTAGAATAAATTAATATTATTTATAAAATAATTTTTCTTCCCAGTCTTCTTTTAATCCAAACAAGGGGGAGAAAATAATATTCACCCTATATTTTCTTTTCTCTTTTACATGCTTCCCAAAAATATTGTAAAAAGGAAGTTATTTGGATTGAAGGCCAAATTGGCCTTTCAAGTTTTCAAAAGGTTTAACTAGTCCTTAGATATTTTGTCTTGTGACAGCCCAAGAGGACAGATGAATTAGATTAATTAAAAAATTTAAAAAGGATTGACAAAATTACGAGGTAATTAACAAATCATCAATGATACTATAATTAACAAATTAAACATTTTACAAAGTTTATTCTATTAATTGAAACTGAAACAGGCAAAGAGAGGAGAAGAACACAAGCAATATATAAACAGAATTTCAGAATTATATAAGAGAGCAAAAATAGCGTTTAATTATTGAATTGCTGGCAAGAAATAACAGATGCAAATCAAACAATTACAAAACAATCAGTAACATGAAATAAAGAATAAAATTAATTATTATAGCTTATATAAAGATTCAGTTTGTAAAACAACAACAGAAATTAAACAAAATATTTTTATTTAAAAGAAAATGTAGTCACGATTATAGCAGCCAGATTAGCAGTCAACTGCAAACTGAAGTTTCAGAACTAAGAAAAGATAAACAAAAAGTTCAGGTTATATCAAGAGTGAGGAAACAACTTCTGACCTCAAAAATTAACACGAGCAGAGAAAACTAAATTTATAAATAGAGTTTACGCAACCAAAAAATTTAATTACATTTAAAGTTTTTAAAAAAATAAAATCATATAGCAAAATTTGATATGAACTAATGTTGTAGAAAATTGTATTGCAAGAAGGACACAATATGAGGAAAACAGCAACAGTTTCAGCATTTATGGAAAATTCAAATATAAACACAACTGGTATCGAAAATCTCAGCAATAACAGTATTAGTGAGATTTTCATTTTAAGATAGACGTGTAAATATGCAGTATATAAGAAAACAACAGATTGATATCTTAAGGAGCACTATACGCACCATAATAGGTTACAGATCATCAATTTGACTAATTTCCCTAAAAAACAATTGCGGAGATCAAATAAACAGGATGTCTGATTTAAAAAGAAATAAGAGTGCTTCGTAGTCTATGATTTTGAGAACAAAATAAGACTAAAAGGAATTAAACCAGCTGATAATTTTTTGTTATTACAAAAAGAATGCAAGAATTTATATGTGTTTAATTAGAATTTCAGAATCACAATAAGGCTCCGTTTGCTTTGGAAAATAACTTGCTGAAAATAACTTACTAGAAAATATTTTCCATGGAAAATATTTTTCAGGAAATACCTTATTTTCCAACGTGTGACTATTACATGAAAAATAACTTGGAAAATATTTTTCACCATCTGATAGAACATTAAAAACTTTTTCCTTTTAAAACAATGTTACAATGCAATGCATAAATCACTTATGTTGATGGAGTTACAGCTAAAGAAGGGAAACCGGCCTTTGATACAATATTAGCTATTAAAGAAGGGGAAAAAAAGGCCCAAAATTATGTGGCAGATAGCTTACAAGACAAACTAAGCATATGACCAAACCACCAGAATTAACCGAGCCAGTGATCAAGAAGTGACTGTAATTAAAATAGGAGCAGAGTATTTTTGCAATTCTCTAATTCCTTACATTCCTTTCCAAACAGTGGCCAATTGGGCAACCCAAAAGACAAGAAAACAACCAAATTCTAACCGGGAAGTCCCTAACCAACGCAAATATTGGGAATATGAAGATTCTTTAATAAATTTAGGTAAAAGGAAAGATTGCCTCACCACCAATCCATGTTTCAATTCCATAAGAATTATATTTGCAACAACAACTGTGGCAATTCCTTGCCACCAAGCCATTCCAAGGTCAACAAGACTACCTACTAAATAATATGATGGTACCCCTGCAACAAGACCAATCCAAGCTACTATACAGATTTTCACAACAATTCCTGGGATATGAAATCAGGCACTCAAGAAAAAAAAAAAAAAAAAAAACAAGACCAACCAAGCTACTACACAGATTTTCACAAACAATTCCTGGGATATGTAATCAGACACTCAAGCTATATTAAGGAACATACGTAAATATTCATAAAGTTTGATATTCAAAGTGTGAAGGCATCATGATGCAAATAACCTAAGTTACCAAGAACCCACACAACTAATGTTGATTGCAGTGCAATTAAAAGAGCACGAAAATTGAACTTGGTGAACACAACTAATGTTGATTGCAGTGCAATTAAAAGAGCACGAAAATTGAACTTGGTGATGGCAAACTTAGTAATCACAACAACCAAACTTGAACCCCTCTTGGTTAATTGCTTTGTGGAATCAACTCTAATCTAGAAATAGACTTGGGTTAATCAAGGTGGTCCATGAAAAGAGGCTAAGAGAAATCAATTGAAGAACATAGACTCAATTGATTAAACTGCTGATTAAAGTTGGAAAGAAATACTTGACTTTTAAAATGAAAATTAAAGATTAAAAAAGGCAAATGAAATTAATCAAGACTTTGAAGAGAGAGAGAGGGAGGAATCACAGATTCTACAAGGAAATAAAAATACCATGACTCAATAATGGGGAAAAGGCTCAATATCCAACTTTAACAAAAAAAAAAAAAAAACAAGCAAATTAATAAGATACAGATAAAAGGAAAGGACTAAATTAAATAAACAACTTATTTAAATAGTGAATTTAACGAATTAATCTAATAATTTTACCTACATATCCAACTGCTATGACTAGTCCAAATTCTACCGAAATTTCGGCAGCACCTCCCTTAAAAATAGGACTACTTGCCTGTTTAAATATCACAATAACATTGAATATTTTTCAATCAACACACATAGTCCATCCATCTGCAATACTTATCAATACATTCCCATCCGCCATAATCATTATTCATTCTTCTTAATCATTTGCCTAATTATTTTGCTCAATTCAAATCAATACCAACTAAACATCACATTCATAGTCTATCCAAAAAGCTATATAATCACAATAACAAAATAAACAAACGATAAATAGTTCATTCCCTTTTATTATGAACAGTTTACTAACAATATCCCATCATTGTACCAAAAGCATCCAAGATCAACTCATCCACAATTGTACCATAGGTTAATACATTCTTTAACTAACAACTAAATTGCAAATTAATAAAAGATAGCCAAGTGCTTGTTATTGATTCATGATTTACACTTAGAGATGATAAGGTCCAATATTATAATCATATAGAACTAAAAATTCCTTAACTTTAATTCACAACAATAATCAATTCTAGTTAATCTAAATTATCAATAATCTAATTGACTGACCAAGTCTTTCTAAGGTCACGCTAACTACTGCTTTACATAGCGATTTAGGTATTTAATTAAGTCGAATAGTGATTTTAATTACATATTCATAATCTACGACCTAATTCCTACATTCTGAGTTTAGGGATTTCCCGGTCACCGGAAATCGTCGCCGTCCACCGCAATCACCGCCATCCATGGTGGCCGGGGAGTAGCAGTACCGGATTTCACGTTTCTCTACACCAAGTTGTTTCAAATTTCATGAAGCTTACAAATCCCTTATCAATTTCCATAATTCATGCCATAATCTGATATAATCACTAATTTCTAACAATTGAATCTTAAGTTCAAGTTCTCCTAAAACCTCCAATTAATTCACAAACTTCAAGACCTAATATTTCAAAGTCCTTCAATTCCTAAGCCCAAATCCAAATTAATTTAAAGAATACTGAATAGAAGTAGAAGTGGCTAGAGTTCGATTTACCTTAGTGAAAGAAACCATCAAAAAGAGTTTGGCTTATCGGAAAATCGAAGAAGGGAAGCTGTCTAATCCACACAGCTTCGTTTTGCGCTAATGGAGGTATGTTCGGTGAGGAGGCAAGAGTCAGCGACGAGAGGAGCATCCCGATACCAGTCTTGCCGATTGGGACTCGCCGGATGTCGGAAAAGCGAGTCGGAGGGGGCTAGCGGCGCCACATGAGAGAGAGAGAGAACGCGTCGATTCATCTTAGTCAAGCTCCATCCGGCGAAAGGGAGGTCGGAACTGAGGTCGCCGGCATCCAGGGAGTTGATCGCCGCCTAGCTTCGCCGGTTTGGTGGCCGGAAAACTGATCGGGAAAGGGAAGGGGGACATCGCTTAAAAATCTAAATATATAGATAATATTTAGTTTTAGAATGTTACTTTAATAACACAATGCTACAAAAGGGGTTTTGTTTTATTTTTTTAATAGAAAAGTCCTATAACAATAAATACACCTTTTGATATAAGAAAAATAACTAATTTTAATTTTAATTAATTAATTTTTTTATATATAATTTTATTCATCCTTCTCATCTAGCTCCACAAGGAAAATTTTAGATTTTTAATTTTTTTTTTTTTTTATGAAAATTGAATTTCATAGAATAGAAGAAGTGGCCATCTCAGCCATTACAAGCGACACAAAAATTTTAGATTTTTAATTTGATTAATTTAGAAAGTTTTGAAAATAAAATTACGAGGATATCACACTTTTTTAATATTTTATTTAATTTTAAACTTTATTTTTGATATTTGTTAAGTTGCCCCTAGAAAATAAGGGAGGATGAAAAATATTGGAGAAAAAATAAAGAGAAAAAAATGTAAAAGATTTTTTTTTATGTTTAAATTAGTTTGCAATTATATGTGTCACGACCCGACTCCGTGGGCCGGACCGGCACTAGGGCCCAGGTAAGCATAAGGCCCCCGAGGCCCGTAGTAAGCCTAATTACTCAACTTATACGTTCCATGCCATTTATAAAAAGTAACGCATATGACAAGGCCCAATTTAAATGCACAACCCGATAACTGCGGAGTTCAATAATATTCTGATAATAGAGTAATTTATACATCCAAAATTAAATAACAGAAATATAAAGTTTACATTTATAACTCTGCGGAGAAGATTGCAGAGTTTCCGTTGGATCAGCAACTTCCTACTACCTGAGAAGTTTAGAGAGAAGGGGGTGAGTTTTGCAACTCAGTGAATAATAATAAATAATACACACCAAGAGAAGGGGGTGAGGTTTTTGCAAACTCAGTGAATAAATAATAAATAATACACACCACATACAGTCAATGCAAAATGCGCCCTAATATACTGAATGATCACAACAACATCAATCAATATAGCATAACATCAGCACCCACAAACAATATCACCTTCAAATAATCACATCACGTGGAAATTAGTCAGTGGAAGTCACCGGGTACCCCCGATGAGCCGTCCTCCACATGGCTCATCTCTCTCACATGGTGCAACAGGGAGCCGATCCGCATACTGGCGACCGGTCTAATCTCACTTGCCAGCCCTCTCATTGTTTTTTCTAATCCTCGTCTTTCTTTTCATACCAACAGGAGCAACCCCGGTGGTCTCTCATCCAATCTAGATCATCAAGCCGCTACAACAGGAGGCCACCCTGCGGGCTGCGATCAAATCTAGACTGTCCGGCTGCGCAAGCGACGAGAAGCACCCGTGGTTTTAACGGTAACGGTAGTGCACACGGGGGCGGCGGATCTCCCCATTTTACCTCGGAATCATATTGGATCCATATAACGGTACGGTCTCACAGTCCCATGGTGACCTACTTCATCCCAATTCCACACAAACAAATCACAATATATGCACAGCACAATCATTCAAACAATTCTATCAACGTATTGCACCAAATTCATCCAAATACGTAATTATACAATATAAAATGCATATGAGTTTAATATAAAAATATATAAGATTTGTAACAAAAATGCTATGCAAATGCATGTTGGTCTGCATTATTTATTATTACTCACAGTGATGGAGAGCGAAGTTCTAGCTCTGATGTTGTCCTGGAGGAGCACTAGATGGAGCACTAGATGGACGCCCGGTAAGCAAAGTAAGAACGACACAAAAGAAAATAATTCTATCAGACAATATTTCTTTACTACTCTAAGAATTTTATTTTATATTCTACATTTTTTTTTTCTACATAAATAAATCTCGATATTTAATTTCTTTTCTGTACTAAAATTTTTTATTTTTCTATCTAACTCTATTTTATTTGTTTTCGTCTGAAATATACTTTATTTACTATTTTATTTTCTACCAAGATTTATTTTATTTTCTACCAAAATTTCGGCAGCATCTCCCCTAAAAGTTGGACTATCCACCTGTTACAATATCAACAATATATCTAATATTTCCAACCACACAGCCCATCCATCGGGCAATCAATCAATTAAATTTTTCATCCTCCATCAATTTAATTTTTTCCCGTCCTCCACATTTATCCACATCAACTATATTAATTTTTCTTTAATTCCATAAATCATAATTTCCCAACAATTTCAAATTTCCCAACAATTTTACCAGAATTTAATTTTAATTAATCAAATATATTTTTATTAATCGACTCATCAACACTAAATTAAATTAATTCAACTAATCAAATTTGCTAAATTAAATTACCTAATCAAGATTACTAAAATTAATTTAATTAACTAAAATTACTAAGTTAAATTATACCCAAATTACTAAAATAAATTCTGAGAATTAGTAAGAATTGCTCTATACCCCAAGTATAATTTTTGTTGAATTTTGCTAGATCGGAAAGGCTTACGCGTGCTAGATCGGAGCTACGCGCATCGAGACTGCGAGCAAGTGGCGCGATCTACTGGACAGCAAGGATGGTGGCGCGATGAACTCGAGGAGCTGTGGCGCTGCGATTTGGCTGAGGATGAAGCGCTGCTGCAGGTGAGGAATAAGCGCTGCTGCAGGTGGAAGCCGCTGGCTGTGGGCGCGCGGAAAGGAAGCGGCGGAGGCGGTGCTGTGCGCGGAGATGTGAGGCGGTGCGACTGGCTGTGGATCGCGCCTCTGCTGTTTGCTGGCTGAGGTTCGACGCAGGCGGCAGTCACAGCAAGAAAGAAGAAGAGAGGAAAGAAGAAAAGGGAAAGAAAGAAAGAAAGAAAGAAAGAAAGAAAGAAGAAGAAAGAAGAAGAGGAAGGAGGAAGGCCTGCTGTGATGGTGAGGAGTAGAGAGGTGCAAGCGCTGGAAAAAAAGAAAAGGGAATTTTGGGTCGAACGGTTCGCATTTCGGTTTCGATTTGCGAACCCCAATCTTTGATTTTCGCTTGGTTGTTTTTGACTTTTTCCAATCGGGTTTTCGGTTCGGTTTCTCACAGGTGTTCGCACTTAAAATAGTGTTCGCATTAAAATATTAAAATAAATTTCCAAGCTGTCGGTTTATTAAATTTAATTGGAAAATCTTTGAAAATAAAAATTCGAGTTGTTTCAATACGTGACATAACAATTATTGTTATTAAAGTTGGGATGATATTCCCCATTTTTTGTTGGAACTCTATCCTTTAAGTTAATGAGTTATTATTTTCCTTTCAAAAAAAAACTATTGTTATTGAATTATGCTAAAATGTTACTAATTTGCCATCTAAAAACTTTTTATTAATAATAATAAGTAATCATATATTTAATCATAAATTATTGATTATTTAAAATTTTAAAAATTATTAATTTGATTTTTATATACCTCAAGTACTTATATGTTACTTAATAACTATTATTATTGAATTGTATTATGCTAAAATGTTGCTAATTTGCAATCTAAAAGTCTTTTATTAATAATAATAAGTAATCCTATATTTAATTATAAATAGTTGATTATTTAGAATTTAAAAAACTATTAATTTGATTTTAGAAACGTTGCTTACCTTAACGAATACTTCATTTGCTTCAAGCTTCAACCACCAAACCTTTTCTCTCTATTTCTTTTACTCAAAATCCTAATAAAAATAACTATTATTCGCTATGCATAAAATTAGTTCAAATAGATTAAAAGTATTTATTGTTTTAAATAAATTATGGTACTTTTTCATTTATTGGATGTGAAATGAGCTGAAATTAAAAATGCTTGTAAATTATGTATTAGAAATAACTCTCCTCTCCTTTTAACAGCTGTGATGAAATTCTTGTAGATAAAGTCGAAGAAGACTCAAATTAGAAATTGTTCAAAAAATATTATATTTTTAATTTCAACTAATATGGAAAATATAGAATATTATTTTGTCAAATAACTATTTCATATTTAAAATTGAACTAAATAATTATTTTATTCTCATCTTATTTCTTAAATTAATAAGGCTTTAGTTTCACCTTTTATGCCTCAGGTTTTTTTATCTGTTTTTCATATAATAGATCTATTTTTTTTATTATTATTATTGTTTTGTTTTCATATTTAGAGTTTTTTTTATCCCTTTTTATTAGGATTTATTACTAAATAAAAATATAATATTTGATTTTATTTGGTTGGAGGCTTTAAATCTTAATTTGCAGGTGTAAATCTTCTATTAATGGAGTCTGGTAGTGCAAAATATTTCTCTATTGATGCTATTAACGCATGGTGGGTGGAAACTCATCCATTTTCATCATATGTTGCAAATTATTAGAAAAGCAATCCAAGTATAAAAGATTTAGAGAAGTTACTTTTTAGTTGTCTAAATTAATGAAGGGATTAATTGCTACTATGAAAATTCATATCTTTTTGTCACTATCAACTCTAAGCGAAAATATCTAATGTTATCTTTTTTTTAACTTTAATTTCATTATTCGAAAGAATTCATATTTTATTTCTTTCGTTAAGGGATCAACCAACTCTATTAGCTACTAACAGTAAAATTTTATATATGGTCTATATGGGTATTTGTAATTGTTGATATTATTATTAATGAATTACATTTAAAAAAAAAAAGAAATATTTATTTTTAAGTTCTAACCTTTTGCTAATATTATAAAGGATTATACTTGCCTAAAACGGATCCATGACCCACTAATTTACAAAATCAATAAAAATTTGATGTTTTTAAAAATTATTTCCATTTTATCTTTTTTTTTTTTTTTACCCACTAGACAAGTTAATCCCATAGAGACATGTGGCTTTCGTCCTACAACATGTGTATTTCTATTATCCTATATCCAATAAACATAATTTGATGAAATTTGAAAGTTATATGTAAGATTCATGAATGTTTTCATTTACTCGTCAACTGCTTGAATGTAATAAGTTTATGGATCACATTTTATACCCCTCTTCAGCAAGTTTGGTGTTCGACTTCACTATTATTAGTTAGAAAAAACATAGAGAAGACACTAATAACTTCAATAGAGCATTATAATAGAGCTTTTCGGGTCAACTTATGCATAACAATGATCAAGTCTCTTCTCTGAATGATTTTAAGAATGCATTTTCTTATGATCATGATATTTTTCTTTTTTTTCTTTATATTTGATACATAAATTAAATTGAGCTCACGATCATAATTTTTTTTTTTTTTTTTTTTTTTTTTTATTAAATTGAGGCTCACGCATCATAATTTTTTTTTTTTTTTTTTTTTTTTTTTTTGAAAAAGGAGGGTCATTTTTTTTTTTTTTTTTTTTTTTTTTGAAAAAGGAGGGTCAAAATATAGTATATACTGTAATTTAATGGTGAGGTAATGTCGTTAATTATGCAAGTGTTAACAAAGACTCACTTTATATATTCTTTGTGATAAACAAAAGTTAATAAAATCCAAGCCAAAGAATAAAGAAAAAAAAAAAAAACAAAAAAGCAACAAGAAGCTAGCTTAGAATCAAAGTTAAATAGTACCATATTAGACAAATCTCTTTTTCCCCACTTGAAAACATGGAATTATGGAGAGGCTTCACCTCGATTGTTATATATATCATTAACCAATGTCAAATATATATACTTATAGCAAGTATATAAACTCACAATCTTACAAACCGATACCAACAATGAAAGGAAGATCTTTGCAATAGTCATGAAGAAGAAGAAACCAAAATATTCTCTTCTATTTTTCTCTATTAAATTACAGATTTAGAGGGAAATGTGAAGCTATATAAATCCATATATTTAGTAAATATGTTGAGAAATAATAATTGTTATATATATAGTGAAGTTGCAATCAAATTAGGGATGTCATGGGAATATTGCAACTTCCTATCTCCATTCCTGCAAATCTCCAACTTCAAGCAAAGCTCTCCGATGTCAAATCAGGTTATTTTTGTCGAAAATGTTTATCAAATTCATTTCCTTCTTCATCTTCTCCATGAAACTTGTTCATGTCTAATTCCCAGCAACCTCAGTATTCCCACATCACTATCTCCTCCAACAAATCAGGTTAATTTTTCTCTACACACATTATTTAGTGCTAGCTTCTTTCTTTTTGTTATAATTAATTTCCCTCCAATAGGTTTCAGATTTCTAATCTTACAACTCTAGAGATGGCTTCAAATAACTATATATATCTGAATAATGTTTGAGTGTTGCAGCCATTGTATTTGGAGATGGATCAGAATCAAGGCTTTATCCATTAACAAAGAGAAGATCAAAAGGGGCAATTCCTTTAGCAGCAAATTACAGGCTAATTGATTCAGTAGTGAGCAACCGTATTAACAGTAACATTAACAAGATTTATGCCATTACACAATTCAACTCTACTTCCCTTAAATCTCACCTCTCAAGAGCTTATAATGGATTAGGCCTTGGAAAAGAAGGTTTCCTCCAAATTATTGCAGCTTATTAGAGTCCGGAAGACCAAGGCTGGTTTCAGTTCTAAAAATGCCTGCTAGATTTTCTCAAACCATAGATTGTTAAGTTTTAAATATTGCAAAAGCATCTAAAAAAAGCAATTTTGAACAGATACTTGCCCACAAATAAGGTATTTGTCTCATAATGTAATCTAAAGTTAAATTGCTAACATTTCTCTTTTCCTTTAAAGTTTGATATGAATGAATGTAATATAATCTACAGCTCTACTAGTTGATGCTTTACATGAACTTTTTCTTTCTTTCTTTTTCCTCTTCTGTCAGGGAACTGCTGATGCTATGAGAAGATGCTTGTGGGTGATGAAAGAATTTCTGGTATCAAAGTTTTTGATTCTTCATGGTCACTATTTGTACAAAATGGACTACAAGAAACTGATAGAAGCTCACAGGAGTAGTCAGGCTGATATAACAGTTGCAGCTTTAGGTTATACGAGAAAACTAGACTCAGGTTTTGGCCTTTTGACAGTAAATTCATCAAATGAAGTTCCAAAGTTTAGTTTCAATTCAGAAAAAGAGCCAAGAACAGTTATCTCAGTAAGAATTTTTTACATAGTTTCCTAAATATTGTTCTTAAAATCAAAACTTATATCATAAGAATATTTTATCTTCTAATTGCAAGTAAAAAGCTCAAGAAAGTTAAAATTTTCCAATTATAGCAAGTTTTCGAGCATGGAGATTTTATCTTGTTAATAGAGAGATTATGACAAAGCTTTTAAACAACTATTTTCCTGATAAAAAAGACTTTGGAACTAAAGTAATACCTGGTGCAATATCTGCTGGAATGAAGGTAACTTTCTTTTCTTTTTTTTTTTTTTGTTTTTGATAAATAGTATAACATACCTGAATTTTACCATAATTACCAAAATGATCCTCCCTATTTTAAAATTACCATTTTGTCCCTGAGAATAATATATAAACATACAAAAAACTTTAGATTTTATTTCTAATATTATGAAAATTTATTACACTTTAATCATTCATCCATAAAATTTTAAAATACAATTGTACTTGATGAGTTTTTAAGCTATTATAATTATGAAACATTTTATTCTAAAAAATATTTACGCGTTTTATGTTGTCCTGTTAAAATATTTACGCATTTCTTATTGTCCTTCTCGATGTTTATAAAGTTCCAAAACGTCAAGACAAAAGCTGGAAGGGGTAGTAATAAAGAGAGTCATGTTAAAAGACAATAAGAAACTGTGAGTAGTGTTAGATAATTCGTATCATCCACCTGCATTTGCACCCATGCATATACGGCTAAATGCTAAACTTGCATTACTTATTAAATTGTTATTTTATGTTGCATTATTTGTTGCTATTGGAAATGGTTTGATTAGTTGTTATGTGCTTTATGTATGCTTTGCTTGTGTGGAATTGAAATGAAGTGGGTCACCGTTGTGTTTGTGAGGGCGATGTATGATACCATCGGCCATGTATGGGGAGATCGGCACCCCCGTGTGCATCTGATGAAATATGATGTGGAAAACCACAGGGTGACCTCCTGTTGATATGGAAAAGAAAAGAGAGCATACAAAAAATGAAAGGGCTGGTCAAGTGAGGTTGAGACCGGTCGGCCATGTATGCAAATCGGCTCCCTGGTGCACACGTGATGAGAGGGCGGGCCATGTGTGAAGATAGCTCATCAGGTGTTTTGGTGACGCCATTGACCAATTTCCACGTGATGTGATTATGTGAATGTGTTATTTTTTTTATTATTTTTTTTTGTGATCGTTGTTGTTATGTCATTTGTGTGATCAACTGCATGATCATATAACTAGTCGGATGACTAGATTAATTTATTTATGCATTTGTGTGATTGTGTGGGGTCAACTGCATGATCATATAACTAGTCGGATGACTAGATTAATTTATTTATGCATTTGTGTGATTGTGTGGGGGTGAGAGGGTTAACTAACCTACTCACTTAGTTTAGGCGCTCATTCCTGCCTTAATTTTTTTTTTTTTTTCAGGTTACAAGTTTTCCAATATCTCGTGATTCTTTGCCACCTGACATCTAGAGGAAATGTTAAAAACGAAACCTTAATTAGTTTTGTTTAGTGTAATGAAATAAAGTTTTAAATTCTTAGATTGTTCTGCAATTATTGTAGTCATGTCTAATAAAATTTAGAAATTATTGATGTATTACTTATTAAATTTTCTATCATGTAATATATTAATACGGGCCTAGAGAACTATTATTTATATTAATTTATGATATTTAAAAGTTCATGAAATTGGGCCTGAGGCCATTTTATTGAAAAGGAAGTTCGTTTGGTATATTATTGGCTTACTACAGGCTTTGGTGGCATTAAGCCTACCCAGGTCCTAGTGCCGGGCCGGCCCTAGGTAATGAGTTGTGACAATATATTTTGTCAAAATTAACTACTCTATCCCTTTATTTTTTAAAATAGACTACTTTGACCCTATATTTTAGTGCCATTAAATAACATAGCCCTTTTGTCCAGTTTTTTAAATTTTAGATGTAATTGCATGGGAAAGACAGAAAAATCATCTCTACATGGTTCATCAGATGAAGCTTATTTGATATTGCTTGCACTACTTCTTCATAAAAATCAATTGGGTGAGGCTTATAAGATAAGTACATGGTTAAAGAAGATCGATTATTCTCTATTTTAGGGAATTTCCTGTGAAGGGTTCTTGTTTTACCTAGATGATATTGAAGAAAATGAGTGATTTTACGAGAAGAAGGAGAATAGGAGAACCCATTGTTATTGATGAATGGCAACGATGGATTTATGTATAAATGCAAAGTTTGTTGGGTTTTGGTCTTTCACCTTTTGGAGACAGTAAGTTTGGATGCTTAATGGGTTTGGAAAAATGCTCAATTTGCCCCTTAAACTTGGGCTGGTATTCAAAATGAACAAAACTCAACTTTTTTGTCAAAAATCCAAACAACTTACGTAAAATGACTTAATAAACCCATTTTTCACCTTGGGTCAGCACAATAATTATAGGAAATTTCTTGGTTTTTTTGATAAATTAGTATAACGTACCTGAATTTTACCATAATTACCACAATGATCCTCACTATTTTAAAATTACCATTCTGTCCCTGAGAATAATATATAGACATCCAAAAAACTTTAGATCTTATTTCTAAAATTATGAAATTTTATTACACTTTAATCATTCATCCATAAAATTTAAGCGACTATTTCCTATAAAAAAACAAACAATCTTTTCTCCCATGTTCACAACTTAATTTTATAAATTGATAATAAAATAAGCCAATTATCTTTCAACGCATGCCACAAAAACAGAAAAGAGGAAATATAATAAAATAAGCCATTTAAATTTAGATTTGCAATCCCTGTCTCGTTCATGGAAATAAAAAATTGAAACAAGAAAAGTTATTTTCAACTGGCTACTTCAAAATTTACAATATTGTGATTAGTCTTTACCAATCATTCTTCTTCCTCATTAATAGAATATAAATATTTATCAGGGACTTAATAGTAATTTGTATATAAGAGCTAATTATATTTTGGATAGAATCAGAATATGATTAGGATTCCTATTCTTTCACGAATACGTATCCAATAAGGATTCCAACTACAATTCTAATCAAGGTCTTTCTATCTCTGTGTAAAGAGGATCAAACTTCCGACTTAGGTATGCAATCTCTACACAATCTCTACGCAATAGACAATACATTATTTTATTCAATTACAACTATTTATTATTCTTTTACTGATTTAAGCATCGGAGTGGTTTCAGGCCTAAGGCCTCTCTTTTCACTCATTTTTTCGTCCATGTCTTGTAGATTTCTATATGGGCGCTATGGATGGATTTTTTCTGAATCTATCACTTGTCATTCCCGACTAATTGTTTCAGTAAGATAATGGAGATAGGTTCAATTGGCTAGGAATCTTTGAATATGACAGCAGGCTGATAGAGAAGACGTCCACTTTGATTGAGAGAGATGAGATGTTGGGTGTAATTTTATGTTCAAAACGCTGTGTTTAGGGATAGTAGGATCCTTGGGTTAAGATAACCCCGAGTGGTTAGTTAGGACCCACAAAATTATTTTTTTTTATTGCAAATCCTCACCCTAATCCTATTTAGGGTGTTAGTAAATCAAAGTTTTAAATGAGGGTGTCAAGGAACAAAGTTCATTTTAGGGTAATTTTGCTACATGTTAAAAAGTTTGGGGAATTTTTATACCTTAAGTCGGGTAGCGGATTCTCGAGTCCTTGAATATGAACTGATCCAAATTCGATATGATTAATTCGACCCGTTCCAAATCTATTTATATACTACCCAATCTCGTCAAAATCAGATCGGATGCCAATTTATCGAGTAAAATTGTCATCCCTAGCCCAAATAATTAAATATCATAACAAAATTACTATGATCTGTATCAAATGACACAAATATTACAGGTAAATTCTAATTCTGATCGGTGGCCGCCAAAGAAAAAAAAAAGAAAGAGAAATATCATTTACCATTATTGTTTTGCACTAAATGAATTAAAAGATTCAATTTTTGGAGGAAGAGAATAAAACAATAAATTTTAAAAAAGAAGGAAATAATTTATTTAAAGGTTTGGTTGAATTCAAAATTTAAAAGTAGTCTTAATCTTTTTCAATGCTGAAAAAATTGATAACGTCACATGACAAGCTATGCCAAAACAGAGACCATTGCCATGAATGACAGTCAAAAAATCTCTTATTTTCTACTCCTTGACTCCCTTCCCACTTCCTAAGGTCAAATTCATTTAATTTCCATTTTTAAATTTAGGCCTTGTTTGTTTACAGAAAATAAGTTGGTGTAAATACTTTTCATAATTTACAATTTTTTTGGGATTAAAGAAAATTATAAGTGGAAAACACGGTAAAATAACTTTTCATTCATTGGACGGTGAAACATCTTACAACTCCAAAATTGCGGACCACTACACTACCTCCACGAGACTTCAACGAGTTTGCATCTCATACTCAATCACGAAAGCCACCAGCATTATTGCCATCTCCAAGTCGACGACCGCCACCAGCAGTATTGTTCGTATTCTCCGGTGAAGTTATCTAGCTCAAACAACGACCATTATTGCCCATCTCCAAGTCCACAACGGCCACCAGTATTGTTAGTCTTCTCCGGCAACGTCATCTAGCTAAAACAAGTAAGGGTTTCTGCTATTTTTTAGGTTCCAATAATTTCTAGGAACAAATAAATGAAAATTTGAAATTGATGGATTTTTTAGATATTTGAAAACTCTACTTGTTATTATTGAATTATTGTTATGTTTTGGTAATTTCTTGTATTAATTTTGTTGGATTTTTGTTAATTGTTATTAAAGTTGGATATAAGCCGAGAGATATTGCAGACCTTCTATTGTTTTTCAGGACCCTTTAGCTCCGCATTCCATCATGGCACCAAGTTTACCAAGTATTTAGTAATACTTACCGAGTTTAGACCGAACAATGAGTTTAGACCTTCTATTTAGTAAAGATTACAAGTACTATATTATTCAAGTGGAATTAGATATAGTGAAATATTTGTTGCCTGCTTTAAATTACTCCATGCCTTTCTCTATACATATATATGCGAAAATAATATGTCACTAAGTAGGTGCATGGTCTGGCATATTCTGTTAGGATTAATTCAAAATAATATTATGAAAAATCTGTTGAGATTTCAATTTTATTTAGTGCAGATATTCTTCATAGAATTTGATATTCTTGTTATTAGGATGCAATTATCTGTTAGATTAAATTGCAAAAATTAATATTATGAAAAATCCTGTTGAAGATTTTCAATTTTATTTAGTGCAGGATTTCAATTTTATTTAGTGCAGATATTCTTCATAGAATTTGATATTCTTGTTATTAGGATTGAAGATTTTTAGGAGTATTTTTAGATCTTCTTTGAGTCACTTGTAAGGCACATTCTTTTGTTAATTCAATGAAGTGCAAAATGAAGTGCTAAACATTGTTAATCATCTTGTGCATTTCCATTTTTTCTTCCAAAATTTCAACATGGTATTAGAGCCTTCCTTGGGTACCCTGGTATCAGAGCCTGTCTGTTAAATGGCCACAAACACTTTTCCATTTCCTTCCCTAAAAATCTCAACATGGATTAAAGAAATCCCTCCATTGCCATCCAAAATCCTCCATTGCCATCCAATCCAACTATGGTTGCAAATTAAGAAATCATAGCGAAAGAAAAAGCCAAAAAAGTTTCAAGAGGCAAAAACCTGCCTTTCATTATTCAAAGAAGAATTGCTAAAGTATAAAAATAAATCAAATTTTGTGCAAGAGGAAGGAACTCTTCTGTTGAGTATTGGAGACGAAAGTGCTCCAAGAAGAACATTGGAGAAGATGTGCTACGCAAACACCTTCACAAAGAAAGTGATGAGAATGCCATTCAAAAATTAAAATTTTTTTTTGTTTGAAGAAAAGAAGTGCTTCAAAAAAAAAAAAAAAAGAATTGACTTAGGTTTAAGTTTGGATGATGAAGTGCCATCAATATTTGTGAGGAAGTGCGATCAAAAATGATGGAGTTTGGAGTAGGGTGCGTTCACAAGTAATTGAAGAGAAGGTGCTTCAAATGCTGAGATTAAAAATTTAAGTTGTTAATTATGTGGTTAATAGAAAATATATTTTGAATTAAGGAGAGAGAATGTTAGAAGTGTAATTCAAATAATATTATTGAAAAAATCTTTTTTATTGTTTTTTTTCTGAAAAAAAGGATTTTTTTTTTTTTTTTTTTTTTTATCAATTTTAATTTAGGTGCAGATATTTCTGCCATAGAATTTTGGATATTCTTTGTGTATTAGGATTGAAAGTATTTTTAGGAGTATTTTTAGATCTTCTTTGATTCACTTGTAAGGCCTAATAAAGATAGACATAGTTCTTTTGTTAATTTTAAGAGAAAAGTAAAAACATGAAAAGTGCTGTTATTAGGATTGAAGATTTTTAGGAGTATTTTTAGATCTTCTTTGATTCACTTGTAAGCCTATAAATAGACATATTCTTTTGTTAATTTAGAGAAGTAAAAAACATGAAGTGCTAAACATCGTTAATCATCTTGTGCATTTCCATTTTTTCTTCCAAAATTTCAACATATTCAGCATTTCCTTTCTGTCATGTCTATATCCTTATGACAAAACACCTGAGCAAGCCATATCATTTTGCAGCAGTAAAGCACAGAACTCTTTAAAAAAGAAAGAAAAAAAGTAATAGTGACATTTTTGTGTTATTTGATTTACTTTTCTTGGGAGCATCAATGGCAGTGTTTGGTGTTGGGCTATGTATGAGATTGTGTATTTTATTTACTATGTTTTTGAAATGGAATGAAATAATGTACCCAAGAAAGTGTTGCCTCCTGGTACAATGGGTTGGTCAATATTTGGTGGGACTATTGAATTCCTCAAGTTTGGACCTGATTTCACAAAAAATCAAAGAGGAACGTATATTTTCTTTTTTTCTCTCTTTTTTTAAAATTAATTAATAACTAAAATTTTAGTTAATTTTCTTGGTGCACTTTCTTTTCTTGTTGGGGCTGATAATCAATTCTATTATTAGCTCACATTTGAGATGAGGTTTGGTATGTTCATGCCTGGCAAGCGTTTGCTATTTGAATAAGCAAATGCATGGAAGCATATGCACTTTTGATAATGTCTTAACTTATCAAACAAATGTCACAAATGAATTATCCATTGTGGTGATCAGTGGCTGGCTTTGAATACTTATGTTTGACCTATTTTGATGGTTTAGATCTATAAACAAACATGAAACATGAACAGTTATTTTTTTATGATTAAATTAGTTGTTTCTATTTTCTTATGAATATGCATATATTTATTAGATTTATATGGTGGAAAATTAAGTTTTTTTTTAATATTGTATCAAACCGGAAAATATGTCCCAAGTGATCTTTCATGTAACAGCCAAACATTGGAAAATAATGTATTTCCTTCAAAAATATTTTTACACGGTAAATATTTTCTAGTAACTTATCTTCTAAAAACAAACAGCGCCTTAGTTTTATTTTCTTTACAAAATCATATTGACTATGAAACACTGTTATTTTCTTTTTACATCAGATATCCTGTTTCATTTGATCTCTACAAGTTTTTTTTTTTTTTTTTTTGGGCGAGTATCTGAGTTATTGTTCCTTTTTTAGCGAATCAGGATATCCTGTTTCCATTTGATCTCCGTAAACAAGAGGTTTTATTTTTTTTATTTTTTTTCTTTTTTTTGTTTTTTGGAAAATGTAATTGCGAATAGACGAAGGTCTGTTAACCTGCTTTTTGGTGTGTGTAATTGTTTCCTTGATATGTCAACTATGCCTGTTTAATTATGTACTGCATGTTTACTTATGCTAATCTTAAAATTTAATCTCACTATTCGCAAAGTTTTTTTTTTTTTTTTTGGAAAATTATTCGAATAGACGATCTGTTAACCTGCTTTTGGTGTGTGTATTGTTCCTTGATATGTCAATATGCTGTTTCTTATGTACTGCATGTTTACTTATCTATCTTAAAATTTAATCTCACTATTCGACTGAGATTTTCAGTGACAAATTCAGTTTCTTCTGGTCCTGTTATATTTTGGATGTTGGAAGTTGTTTTTTTTTTATTCCTCTTGATATAACTTTAACTTTTTGCTTATATTTTCTTATTTCTGAAAGTTCTGTTTGTAGTTGCTGCTATTCTGGATGTTATAATCATGAGTACATTTTCATTTAAATAAAAATATTTTGCTTAATTTCTGTTGCTGTTTTACAAAACTGAATTTCTAAATAAGCTGTAACCTAAAACTCTCAAAATTTTAGGTTTTGTCAAAAGTAATTTTATTTCTATTGACGTCCATGCATGTATTTTTATAAGGTGTAAATTTTCGATGATTCAAGGATATCAGTATTTTAATAAAATGGTAATTTTGGGATTTTGCAATTTCTAGTTGTTAACGTGTAGGAATTTGATCTGGGATTTAATTTCTAATGTCTTCAACAACATATTGAAATCAACTTTAATCAATATTCTTGTTCCATATGAAAAGCGTCTCTTTTAAAGCACATGATTCAGCCGTCTCTGCACTTATAATAAAAGACTACGTGTTTGATTCTAGTGCTGTGGATGAAAGTGAGATATTTAAGGAAGCATTGAGATCTTCTGATCTTAAAAAGCATGGAAAAACAAGGATAACTCATAGTAGAAGAAAGAGTGTGTTAGAATCTTGTAATTATTGGAATATCTTGTGTGGGAGTTGGACCTCACAGCCACCGAAGATTAACTCCTCAGCTTTTAGCGATCCAGGACAAAAAATTTCTTCCCCGGGAACTTCACCGTCGACCGCCCGCCATCACAAGCTTCCTGGCTCCGACCCACACGCCGGCGCGTGAGCCCAATTCCGGTGATCTCTTCTTCAACAGCCACCTCTGACCGGTTCGCCTGAGTCCGGCCATCCCTTTTTCGGTCACCCTCTTCACTGTCCCTTTCTCTTTTCAAGCCTAAGGTACTCACAACCCTCTTTTTATCCACTGTCAGGTACAAAACTTGACAAAACTATCTTCCAGACTCAGAAATATGACTTAAACCACTCTTCTCTAATTCCCCTGTTATTACTACTGTGAAGCTTCTAGGCAGTAGCAATTATGTTTCTTGGTCTTCTTCTATTGAATTATGGTTTATGGGACAAGGGTTTGATGATCATTTAAGTAAAAATGCTGTTGATATTTTAGAAAAAGATAAGGCCACATGGTCTAAAATTGATGCACAATTGTTTAGTTTGGTGTGGCATTCTCTTGAGCCCAAACTACTTCCCTTATTTCAATCTTGCTAAACCTATTGTAAGGTCTAGACCAAAGCCAAGATACTATATACCAATGACATACAATGAATATACAAAGTTGTCTCTGATATTGTTAATTATGGCTAGTTATCTTGGACAAGTTGAGACATTACTTGATGAGTTTAATTTCATTGTGCCTTTTTCAAAAAGTATTGCTACACAAGAACAACAGAGGAATGAATTCTTCATGGTTTTGGCGCTCATAGGTCTTCGGCTTGATCTTAGCTCAGTTCGAGATCAAGTTCTGAGAGGTTCTGCCATTCCCACCTTGGAGGATATCTTTGCTCGTCTCTTTCGCATCTTTGTGACTCCAGTTTCACCACCTACTATTGAAGCATCTTTATTTGCGGTACAAAATAGTAGTCGCAAGTGGAAAGCTAACAAATCTAAACACTATACTCATTGTGACAAGCTTGGTCATACTTGGGAAAGTTGTTGGAAATTGCACGGTAAACCATCACATAATTTTACTAACGTAACTTAACATTTTCTTGTAGCTGTTTCCCTTTTCTTTTTTTTTTTTTCTTTTTTTCCTTGATTATTGATTGCTAAGAAGACAAAATCTTGTTCTTTTTTCTACTAAATTATTTTAAGTTCATTTTTTAGAATGCATTTCATTGAATTCCAGTTTAATTTCTTAATATTGTTTCTCATTTTTAGATCTTGAATTAGTAAGGGATTTCATAAAGTAAGTGTTTAAGCTGCATTAATGAGGTTAAATCGGTAATTTAACCATATTTGCTACGTTGGATAGCTGACAGGGATTAAAAGTCAATCATATAAGTAGACATGTAGGTATACGTGGGCCTCATTTCATTCTATTAGACAATCCGGCTGTCTACTTAATCAGGAGACACCAAATTGAAAAAAAAAAAAAATTTAGACATTCAATTGTTACCATTTTCCATTCAGATACCAAAGTAAAAAAAAGAAAGAAAAAAAAAAAAGTTCAGGCATTAAAAATAACGTTATCCCTTCTAAAAAAAATAAACAAAATTTTCAAATATCTCTGCATAAAAAAATAATAGTTTAGATTCAACCAAACATTCTTTAAATTGTACATGTGAAATAGAGGGAATAATTATTCCCTCACCCATAACAATAACTCTAAAATTAGAATCAATTTTTTCAAATACTGCAAATTCAAAGCATAAAACTTGACTTCAAACCAAATTCAATTAGAAAATTCAAGGTCTTAGAAGTTATCGTTCAAATCTAAGAGCATTGCAGGGATCAACACCTGTGATACATAGAAACAGTAAAGCAAAAGAGTTTTTACACTTCGAAACATTTAGAAAACAGAAGGAGTTAGAAATATTTCAAGCCCATTTTCACAAATTTAATAAATGCAAAACGTGTTTCTATTGCCAAAAGATGTTTCCTTGATTTAAAAAAAAAAAAAAAAGATTTATTAGAATCTCAATTGAGAAGGATGAGAATTACAATGAGTACTTTTGGAAACCAATTAAAAAATATATATGTATGGATTTTAAAGGGAAAAAAAAAATACTATTCTTTGAAACGGTTCTTTCATGCTTTTAGCTTTTCATAATTTGATAAGGAGAGGGTGCTTTTTTAGAGCTTGTATTCTATAAAGAGAAGGAAAATAAAAAGATAAGTGCATAATACAAACTGACTATAAAAATTAGAGTGAAAGAATGTAAAAACAAAGGAGGGAGTAAGAGCAGTTAAAAATAATATTAAACATTTATTTACAAAATTGTCCTTAGTTAATTAGATCAATGAAACTTTGTTTTCTAATACTAATTGATAGTGATAGAAGAATTCTATAAAATCGACCCGAGTGTTACTTTAACGCTCGGTTAAAGGACTGATTTATTATATAATTAATGTCTGAGATTCTCGCTCGGTATTTATCGTTTTATCTCTTATTTAGAATAGTTGAAATATTATAAATGCTTGTTATTGCCCTAAGAGAGGACATTCTCATTAATCAAATTCTCTCTCTGTTCTTCAAATTCTTTCATCTTTTAGTTTGGTTTCCCATAAAAAAAGATGGCCAAAAAAATTAAAAGCAAAACCATTGAATTTCTCATGATGCAGCGGATCTTTTCAGACCTATATTGGCAGGTGGAAATGGTTGAAAAACAGCGAAACGACGTTAAAAAGCTTGAGTTATATGATCCAAGATTTCACCACTACAGGACACCGATTGGAAAGAGTTGCATCGTAATCGCTTGGAAGATATTTGCCAACTAGTGCAGGAAGTCCGAGAGAACTGAATTGAACTTTTACAAAATCCAGACTCAAACTGTTCGTAAATGATTTGATTTCTTTATAGCTCAAACCACTACCACACGTACTAACCAACATATGAACCCGTCTCTATGAATAATAATTATTTTTCTTTTAATGAATATACAGTTGTAATTATTAAAATAATCTTAATATATTTTATTTTTAATAGATTGTTAACATATATATTATTTTATTATGGCATCATTTTGTATATTCAATTAGTTTATAAATTTCGTAATGATTTGATTTCTTTATAGCCTCAATACCACTACCACACGTACTAAACCGACATATGGAAACCCGTCTCTATGAATAATAAATTATTTTTTCTTTTAAAAATGAAATATAACAGTTGTTATTAACTTAATAAATCTTTAATATATTTTAATTTTTAATAATTGGTTAACGATATATATTATTTTATTATGGCATCCATTTGTAATAGTTCCAATTAGTTTAATAAAATGTTAACATATATATTATTTTATTATGGCATCATTTTGTATATTCAATTAGTTTATAAAATAATTAATTCTAACCATTCACATAGTTTTGAATATATTTTATATAAATATATTTATACAATCCCACAATCTAAGTATATTAAATTAAAATAAATAAATAAATAAATTATAAATAAAAATTACTCCTTAATCGACTAGCATATGCTCTGCGTTAATCTAAGGATACATTTATTTTACTTTATTACGATTTTGAACACGTAATAAAGATGCAAGATGCAAGATGAAAAATCACAAAATAACAGTTTGTGATTTTTATATTATATAAGAGTTTTAGTCTAAACCACAAAATCACATACATGCATGCACCTTCTATCAAAAATAATGAACTAACCCTAATAGTAACTATCAAATAATAAAATTATTGATTGTTAATATATGAGCAATTAAATAACTCAAATTGTCTATCCATTACCAAAATTAGTACTGCTTGTTAGTATACGAGCAACTAAATATCTCATCAGCTTATGGAATTAACGAGTATATAATAATTTTTATATTAGAAAATTCAAAGAAATAAAGAAACATTCAAAAAAAAAAAAAAATTACATTCTGCTTCCTATATACTGTTCATTCGTCCATACAACTAGGTAAACTTGATTTTCACTTTAGAAGTTATTGAGCAAAATTTTGAAATTTTTGTTCTATGAAAAGACATATCAATATATAGCAGTAATGCAAGTATTTAGAACACTTAGAGATGGTCGACCCACCTTTAAATTTGCATGTACCAATTGCTATTAGTAAATGCTTTTTTGCTTGGTACTAGTTATTCTTTAGTACTTTTTGAAATCAGAGAAAAACTAACTTAGATTGGGTCCATAATCTTATAGATCAAACTAATGAAATTAATGATTTTTATTGAACTGAGCGTATTTCTGACCATATAATTGAAAAAGAAAAAGTTCGAATATTTTTTTAAAAAGAGAAAGCAAGATGAGTAATACTTGTCAAAACCATTATCATACATTTATTTTTTCTGTTCCCTTTTTTAATAGGTGAAGAAGAAAAACTTGTGCATACAATTCCAACGATGTCCATACTGTAATATCCTCAACTTTATAGTTCTTGCTATTCTAGCTTTTTTCCTCAACTTTATAGTTCTTGCTATTCTAGCTTTTTCGATGAATTCGGTTATCCGAATGAAAGGAAAACCTAGAATAATGAGAAACACTATATATTGAGCATGTGAATATTAATTAAATGGTAATTAATGTGATTACAAATCAATTTGAAAGATTAAAGGAAATAAAAAATAAGGTAAAGAGGAATGACTTCTTAGTAAAGCACGATTTTACCCGGAAAGCTCGAAAAACGGTAATTTGAGTATGACTTTTCTTAAGTGAGGTTTAGAATATTAAATACACTTGGTTGATACATTTTAGGACTAAAGTAAAGTGATTAAAAAGATTAGAGTGCCAAATGATGAAGGGAAAACAAAAGGGAGGATTATATTGCAATTTTCATTTAAAGGACATAATTTTCATTTTTTTTTAAAGATGGACATGGGAAAGAAATTTTTTTAATAATGTTTGTATATAATTTTATGAAGACAATGAGGTGGAGGTGGATAAGAATAGAATAAAACACGCCATTTTTTCCCCACCCCAATTTTATTCAGTCCAAGTCCCGGGAATTCAAGAAAGAGGAGGGAGGAGAGTTTATTAAAAAAAACCCAAGCAAAACAAGAAGGTGGAAAATCAAAGGGAATTTTTCAAAGTTAATTCTTAAGGAAAAGGGTTAGTTATCCTTCACTTCCTCCTTCTTTGGCTATTGGAATTTACTTTTTGGAATTCCATTGGCAAAATTTTTTGAAGTGAGGGTGCTTGCTTGGTTCATTCTGATGGGTGGAAGATGTGAAGTTGAAATTTAGAATTGATTTTTTAACCGTTGATTTTTAAGGATGATTTTGAAAACTAACGTTATGCATCTAAATTTCAAAGTCGTTAATTTGCAATTTTAATTCACCCAAGATGGGGGGAACAATTTTTGGAGTATTAATTCAAAGTCTAATTTGCATAATTCACCAAGATGGATGATTTTGAGTTTGTACTTGATATGACATGACCTAGGGATTCTGATATATCTTATATTATGATGTTATGTAAGTAATAGAAGGTTGAATTGCATGAATTGGTGCTGGAAGTGAGTTGAGAATGTTTAAGCAAACATATCATTGTTGGACTTGTTACAGTTGGGCTGCCTGAAATTCAGCTTCTATAATTGACCTATTTGACTAAGCAAATGAACTTCAAAATTCATGAAATTTTATATGGAGATAGGCTGAGATTTTGGGTAGGTCATGTTAAAAGGGAAAGGGCATTGGATAAAAGGAAATGGAGTTATAATGAAATCAATGCAGGCTGCTCTGCATGAGAAAAACTGAAATTCAGATTCTATAATTATGTCATTTGAAAATGCAAATGAGCTTTAAAAATTATGAAATTTTACAGGGCAGTACCCTAAGGGAAAAAATGCAAAAATGAGCGGCCTTTAAAAATTATGAAATTTTACAGGGCAGTACTCCCTAGATGTTGGGAAACATTGCTGTTGTAAAAATTTCAGGGCCAAAGAATTGAGGGGGAAATTATTTATATAGCCAAAACGGGAAATGGGACAAGCTACTCAAATGCTTGAAATTCTAGCAATCACATAAAACATTTTAATGAATTTAGCCCATGCCCATTGATTTCTATTGTCTTAAATTGTTATTATCATTGTTCTATGCATTGTGGGTTTAAGTGTGGAATTAGAAAGTTGTTCATTGCTTAAAACTAAAGGTCATATGGACACTTGGGACAAGCATAGTTTGGAAAATGAAAGAAAAAAAGCATGACACAACATTCTAATCGCTTAATTTGCATTCCTATAAAGAAAGTGCATTGTGGTTGTACATTGTTGTTAGTATGAAGTTAAGTTTGAGGGTTAATTCTCATTGCTATAAGCTCTAAAGAGATTTAAGGGCAGTTGAGCGAGAGGGTGGTTTGGCTGGCAGGAAAAAGGTTGGGGGAAGGCCTTTCGTAAGCTCAGGTTAGTTATGTACTATGGACCTTTCCTACTTTTTCTGGTGGCTGGAAGTTGAGTTGAGGAATGCTTAAAGGCAAAACATATCGCATGTTTGGAACTTGTTTACAGGTTTGGTGGCTGCCTGAAAATTCAGCTATTTGTAATTGACCTAATTTGAACTAAGGCAACATAAAATTTCAAAAAATTCATTGAAAATTTTTATTTTATGGGAGATAGGGCTGAGGAATCGTTGGGTAGGGTTCATGGTTAAAAAGGAAAAAGGCCATTTGAGGAAATAAAAGGGGGAAATGGACGTTATAAATTAAATACAATGCAGTGCTGCTCAAGGCATGATGGAAAAAATTGGGAAATTCAAATTCTATAATTATTTGTCATTTGAAAATGCAAATGAGGCTGTGGAGAAATTATACAGCTGGGCAAGTACCCTAAGATGTTTGGGAAAACATTGCTGTAAAAAATTTTCCAGGGGCAAAATGAATAAGGAAAATTAAGAATATAGGCCAACGGAATGCAAAGGCTACTCATAATGCCTGAAATTTCTGCGCATGACATAAACATTAAATTGAAATTTAGCAGGCCATTTGACCTTCTACTTGTCGTTAATTGTTATTTTATCATTGTTTCTAGGATGTAAGTTTAAAGTGTTGGATATTGAAGTGTTTCATGCTTAAACTAAGGGTCATTATTGACCCAGTTGGGAACAAGCATTAGGTGAAAAAATGTGAGAAAGACAAAAGGCATGATAAACAACATTCTAATGCTTAATTTGCATTCCTATAGAAATTGCATGTGTGCTTACATTGTTTTGTAAGTATGAACGTTAATGTACGGAGGGAATTTAAAATCCCTTTCAATTGCTACAGCTCTAAAGAGGTAAGGGGAAGTTTGAAGAGAGGAGGGGTTGCTAGAGGCAAAAAAAGGCTAGGGGGAGGCCTTTCTAGCTTCAGGTTAGTTGTACTCATTTGGCCCTTTTCCTACTTTTTGGTGCTCGGAAGTGAGGTGAGGAATGCTAAGCAAAACCACATTTCATTGTTGAACTGTAACAATTTGGGGCTGCTTGAAATTCAGCTTCTGCTTAATTGAACCTATTTGACTAAAGCAAAAGGTCGCGTATGAACTTCAAAAATCATTGAAATTTTATAATGGAAGATTAGAGCTGAGATGTTGGGTAGCGGGTGTCATGTATTTTAAAAGGGAAAAGGCTATTGGAAATATAAATAATTAAAAGGCAAAATTGGGAGTTGTATAATTTAAATCAATGCAGGCGCTTGCTCAGCATTGAGGAAAAACTGGAAATTTAGATTCTATAATTTATGTCAATGTTTGAAAAATGCCAAAAAATGAGGCTTTAAAAGAAATTATGAAATTTTACAGGGCAGTACCCTAAGATGTTTTGGGGAAACATTGCTGTAAAAAAAATTTCAGGGCAAATGAAATATGAGGAAATTATACATTTAGCCAAACGGAATTGCAAGCTACCTCCAAATGCCTTGAAATTCTGCATTTACATAAACCATTTAATGAATTTAGCATAAGCCATTGAACTTCTATTGTCCTTAATTGTTATATATTGTTTCTAGGATGTGGTTTAAAGTGTTGGTTAAGTGGTTTTTTGTATTATGGAAGTGTCTTCATGCTTAAAACTAAGGTCATATGACAGGTGGGAAACACAAGCAATAGTGGTAAAAATGAAAGGAAAAACAAAAAAAGCCATCATTGGACATAACATTCTAATGCTTAATTTGCATTCCTAAATAAGAAAAATGCATATATGGGTGCGTTACATTGCTTGTAGTTATGAAGGTTAAATGTGAGGACTAATCTTCATGCTACAGCTTCTAAGAGTAAGCGGATGTTGAGGGGGCTACAGCTTCTGAGAGAAAGGGAGTTGAGGAGAGGGTGGTTGATAGAGGAAAAAGGCTAGGGGAGCCTTCTAGCTCAGGTTAGTGTATTATGCCTTTCTTACTTTTATTTAAACAAAATGAGATTGATTTTGCAAAATATTTTCAATGGATTTACTTTATGAATTATAATTATAAAAAGTATTAATGATTTCATACGTTTTTAAAGAATAAAGCTTATTTTGAAATCATACGACCTAATGACACATGCAAATAAATTTTATAATTCTTATACATTGAAAGAGAAGGATGTTGGCCAATTGATACCAATGAATAACTGTAAGTATGAGGGTTGGGTCGTTGATGGAATAATTTTAGTAGTTGTTTGCGA
This sequence comes from Jatropha curcas, assembly GCF_014843425.1. The sequence continues at coordinate 115,659 of NW_023590813.1, forward strand.
AATGAAAAATGTTGGGGGCCCACAGTGATTTTAATATTTATTAACTATGGAAAATGAAATGGACTTTTAAAAAGTCTCACAAACTGATAAATAGAACATGGTTATTTACCCCCGAATATTGCACTTCATTTGTCTGAAGTTTGATTTATTTTACGGATCGATGTTGAAAACATGGATATCATTTCACTAGGATTGGATATAATGATTGATATAATAGCAAAATTCTCCCTCTATTAGTTTGGAGGTTGTTAAGAATTGCTTTTTCCCTTCTTTGTTTGAAGACCTTCCATATCATAGATTTGGAGGTTGTAGATAACAGGTCTTAGGGAATAGTGCACCAAAATTAAAACCCACTGAATAAGCCCTCGAAATTGACTCTTTATATAAAAAATAAAAAAGCTTTCGGTAAAGACTCACTTTATGATTTTAAAATTGGTTATTGTTTCTTTTTTTTTTTCTTATTTCCCTTTAACACATTTGTGGGTTTTTATGAATTATTGATCATTATTATTTCCTATAAAGAAAGGTTTGATTTGATTTTTAAAATTTGTGTTTTGTTTTATAATAGTACACCACTTAAGCAAAAAATTGCTTAGCGCATAAGTTTGTTTTTTGTGCTATCGCCAGGGGGAAGGAAAAGGGCAAAGGAAAATAGAACTAGGGTCGAGAGGATCATTTTTTTATTTTCTGATGTAGCGATAGTATGCTACTTATGTAGCTCATTGTATAAATTTAAGACTTATCTTTTGAGAAATATGTATGAATGTACTTTTAAAGCATTTAACAGAAAACATCCTATTATATATTTGCAGCAGATACATGCTAAAATTTATGAGTGTATGAATTTTTCTCATTTATGAGTATCTAATGTTGTGTTGCGAAAAAGGACTCCTAGTTATGTGTATATTATGTATCTAATGTTTGAAAAGGACTCTAGTATGTGATTAAATCATCCATGGGCTTATGATTTATGGAACCATTTTATGTTTTTGATAATATGTTTAAGAAATCATATTGAGCTTAATAAACGTTATGTTTCATATGTCGAGTAAATTACGGAAGAAGACATTTATTTATAACAGGTGAAAGAGCCAAAAGGGGTTTTACATTTAATTACTAACTTTACTTTTCTACCAGATATAAATGAATGAATCAACAGTATTAAGTCCCTTGTAGTATACTTAGTAAGCCTTTATAAGACTTAAGTGCTTATTAAGTATATTACGGGCGACATGCCATGTCTTACAGTAAGGTGAGATGTGACACATACAAACCTCTTTTCTTATATGTTTCATTATATATATATTTTTCATTATTATATTATATTATATATATATTATATATATTATTATTATATATATAACAACACACACACATACACACACACACATGTCTCATCTCTTCCTCTCTTTCACACTCTTTCTAATGGAGTTCTGTAACACGGAGTTGAAACTACTTTGCATATCATAAGGACAACCCTTTTTGAACCTGATATTGAATGTTTTATTATTGTCTCTTTTGTTGTCTTCAGTGGAGAGTTGAAGCCATGCTATGGTGAAATATTGGAATTCAATTTGCTTGGGTCTACTCTCCATGAGTCTGTTATACCTTTTGGGAATATTTGCTGAATTAATTGTCTCTCTATTTGGTTGATAAGTTGTGGAAGATATGGCCACAGCTTTTGACTACTATTGATTTCTTGTTTCAGGCTGCATGATGTGAGACGGGTTTAGGTCTTTTTATTAATTATATATTTTCTATTAAATTTTATATTTTATATTAAATATATTATTAATATTTTTTCTTATTTAATATTTTAAATTTTTATTATTTTATAATTAAATTATTATTATTAATATTAAACCTAATTATAATTATTATTATTATTATTATTATTAAAATATTATTTTATTTTTCCACATTACCATATTTTATATTAAATATATTATTAATATTAAACTAATTATATTATTATTATTATTATTATTATTAAAATATTATTTATTTTTCACATTACCAGTACCAATGAAAATACTTTTCTTTTATTAATTCAAAATCACAGTATAAAATAATTTGTCATTTACATTATAAGATTAACTTAACAGCCTCTGAAATTGGCCATAATGACAAAGAAAGTTTATTTGACCACTCGGGCAACATGTTTACTTGCACCCTCAAAATCTCCAAAAGTCCATGCTGGGTTACTAATTTAACATCTCAAACAGGATGCCAGAAATGTAGTTCATACCAAAAAGGAAGAAGGCAAGGCAATTCGAGCCCATGAACTCATTTCTTGAAACAGAGAGGTTGTTGGCATCTAATATGCATAATGATTGTTAGCCAGCAGAGCAAGGAAAAAGCAACTGAAAATTTACAAAAATTATATCAATATCTTTGGCATTCAATATCAAAATCTGGCAAAATCTGGAAAACAACCAAGAAATTCAATATATCAAACAGTTTTTGTCAAACACATAAGAGGAATATTACACTACTTTCAAGTTTTTAATAAACAACAACACATATACTTCTTTGAAGCATTTTAACAAACATATAGTTGGTGGCAAAAATATGGTCTGGAAATACAGCACAAATTAGATAAGCGGAGGATATTTTTAGCATAGAAATTGTTCAATTATTCAACTAAATTTTGGGACTTATCTGGATTGGAGATGCTACAACGAGAGACAGAACCTGTTTCCATCTCATATACCCACCAACCATCACCATAACTATTACTAAAATAAATACAATTTCCCTTGAATCCTACTTTATTTCCAAAGGTAAACATACAACAATTAGCACCTACGAACAACGTCTTATTCTCAATGTTATCCTTCTTGATCCAAGCCAATTTATCAGTATTAAGCTCGTAAACCTCCACAAAATCCACAGTTTTGATAGAATTTTTAGAAATAAGAAAAATAAGCAAAAGCTTCCCTTCTGATTCAACCAAGCATTCTTTAAAATGCATACACGAAACAGAGGGAGCAGCTCTTTTCTTCCCAACAGCAGTAATTCTAAGATCACAATCAATTTCTTCAATAACTGCAAGAGTTCCCTGCAAACTCAAAGCATAAAATTTTTCTTTAAACCAAATCCCATTGCTAAATTTTAAAAGATGACCTTTATGATCATTCGGATCCACAATATTGCTATCTTTTTTAATCCAATCTCCACCTTCCCATATTCTTCTAAGATCACAATCAATTTCTTCAATAACTGCAAGAGTTCCCTGCAAACTCAAAGCATAAAATTTTTCTTTAAACCAAATCCCATTGCTAAATTTTAAAAGATGACCTTTATGATCATTCGGATCCACAATATTGCTATCTTTTTTAATCCAATCTCCACCTTCCCATATTCTACAATAAGCAAAAGCTGGATTAGAAATACCTGTTAATACAATCAAAGTACTTTTATTCTTTTTATTATCTATCATCGGCATAGAAGATAAAGCAGTGCATAGAAATGGAATTCTATTATCCCATAAAGGAAGATGCCACCATCCATTATCAATTGGATCCCATAATTTATAATCTGAATCTCCTTTAGAGATTAATAAACCATAAGAACATCCAAGAAAATGGTAGCCTTCTATTACGGGGCTATACTGTGGACTCCGATACGAATAGGATCCACTTCTAAACGATATATTGAAGGTGTGAGGTTGGTTTTGGCTATTTTCATTATCAGTAGAGACTTCAAGCCATGGTAGGGTTGCATTTGATGATTTACTGCACTTGTTTGGTTCTGTTCTCCATGACTTTGTTGCTCCCTTGGAATAAATTTCTAGCATTAATGAGGGTTTTCTTGCTAGTTGATAGAGAAGTTGTTGGGGTAGATCTGGCCATAGATTTGGGTTGTGGTTGGGTGAGGTGAGTTGTTTGTTGCTCTTCTTCTTTTCTTTTGACATTGTTGCGGGCAAAAATGTGTGCTAGAAAGAGGGGTTTGAGGTTGATGACATTTGAGAAGGTCTTAAATAGACATTTACATGCGTAACCTCCAAGGGAATTGAACAACAAAAATGTGTGGACAATAACAGAAATACTTAGTCAGTAAGTAACTCAATTGTGATAGTTGTGTCTGCACTCATCATTCACACAACTCCCTTGTCGTTTCTCATCTATGAACACGCGTTTTGTTTTGTTTTGTTTTTTTTTTTTAATTTATGAAGCTGTTCGGTTTGATATTTTTCATATTTAGTTTTATTTCTGTTTTGAAAAATCAAAATTTTGTATTTCCGATTTCTATTAAATCCAGGAAATAAGCTCAAATTTCATAGAAATAATTAGAAACTAAACCATATTGAATCAAACAAATTCAGTTAGATATGATTTTATATATTATTCAATTATTCAATTTTTAGTTTATTTTCAGTTACATCTAGAAAGTTTTAATATATTCCATTTGCATCTGTTGAGATTTTTCATTTAAATTAAACCGATTGAATGTTCATGATTTTTAATCTTATCTCCTGTAAATAATAATTAACACGCTGGTTTAAAATAATTTACAAAAAAATATTTTTCACAAGTTTTTATTGTTTAAGGTGTTAAGGAAAATAAGTCAAAGAAAAATATTTTCCTGTTTAAGGAAAAATTAAGTCATTTTCAAATAAAAATTAAGTTATTTTCAAGGGAAATAAATTTTCATTTTTAAGAGCGTAAAATATTTTTGACAAACATATTATAAACTTATAAATCTATATTTTTTAATTTATTAATTATTGGTAATCAGTACCACCACTCACCATTTACCACCAATGAAATAACCCTGAAAAAAAAATCATAAGATTTTCCATTTAAAAATTAATTTTTAATTGCAACCAATGAAATTATACAACAAAATTTAAAATAAAATATTGTATTATTATTAAATCAGACCCATAAATCAGTTGAAAATCTTCAAACCGGATGAAAAATCTGTAAATCAGATGAAAACTAAACCTCTGAGTTCGACCAAATCGATTCAAATCGAACCAGATTACCTATAAACCCTAGAATCTTCCTTCCATTCTTTTTCTTTTTTTTTTTATTTATTTTCTTTCTTTCAGCGACGCTCAACCTCTCTCTCTCTCTCTCCGATCGTCACAGCCAGCCGTCGCATCACCGCTCTCCCTCCCTGTCTCTATTTCCAGTAAACGCAACAAGCAGCAGCTTTCGATTGCTATTCCTCGCGATCTCAACCACCAACCGCCACTCAAGTCGCGGCCTCTGCATCCTTGCTCTCTCTCCGGCGGACCTCAAGCCCTTGCTCGCCGGCGACTTGGCCTCGATCCTCCTCGTGCCTTGTTTGAGTCTTGTTTAGCGCAGCAAAGGAAATAGTTGGGCTGTGTGAGTTGCGAACGAGACAGCTGCGTATCGGTCCTCTTGTCGCTGCTCTTTTCGATTTTCCGGTGACTTTGGCGTGGTCAGGCAACTCCAAGGGCTCTGAGCCTTCTTTCTCTTTGTTCCGGCGAACACAGCCGCCACTCTTGTCGGCTCCGGCCAAGCCACCCTAACAGTACTACATTTTTGGGTATTTCCCCAATATGGTTTAAAAATATAAATTATAATTAAAGGGTTTTAATAAATTTGAATAAATTGTTTGTGAGTATTAATTTGATTAGAAAGCTTTAATAAATTAAGGTAAATTTTACTGTTAAATAAATTTAATTGAAGAATTTTGATAGTAATATTGATGGGAATTACACTATAGGTTTATGGTAGCCCGGACTATATATATATATATATATATATATGTAGCCCGGACTATTAATATACTATATATTATATTATTTATTGTACATTAAACTATAAAAGAATGTAACCTTCATAATTTATTCTGGATGGAAAGTTAAGGATAAAACATAAATATTAAGTGATCTCTTATAAGAATTGCTTGAGACATGATTCATTGAAAAATAATTGAATAGAGTAGGATCTATTATGTGTTAATAGGCAATAAATTTATTGGGAGCAAAGTTATTTTATCGAATATATGTAAATTATTGTCATATTATAGCTATGTCATTGTCTTTGGATAAATCTGGCAGTTAATAATCATATGTCAAAATTGAAGGAAATAGTTTTATAATCCTGAATTAGTTAGTATACACCCCCCCCTTTTGATATATATTGTACATTAAACTATAAAAGAATGTAACCTCATAATTTAGTTTGGATGGAAAGTTAAGGATAGAACATAATTTAAGTGATCTCTTATAAGGAATTGCTTGAGACATGATATGAAAATATGAAATAGAGTAGGATCTATTATTTTAATAGGCAATATTTATTGTGGAGCTAAAGTTATTTTATCGAATATATGTAAATATTGTCAATATTATAGTATGTCATTGTCTTTGGATAAATCTGGGTTAATAATCATATGTCAAAATGAAGGAATAGTTTTATAAATCCTGAATTAGTTAGTATACATTTGAGTGATAAACTGAAAGAGGAAATAAATTAAATACTTAACAAGTTATTTTTTGAAAATAATTTAAGGAAAAAAAGAAATTTATTAATGGAGAGAGGTAGCAATTATTTTGAGATTAAGGTTATATCATATGAATTAAGGTGATGGTAAAATAGGATATTAGGATGATATATCAGGATATACCGAAATCAAATTGAAGATCTATTTTTAATTAATGAGCTAAGAGTTGAATATAAATTGCTATTTGTAGTGTTTGGATACTTGAATTGATTGATTACTTTATAAATGAGCTGTATTTGCAATAATCAGTAAGTATATTAAATAGTTAATATTCGAACAAGTGGAAAGTGCTATTACAGGGAAAATGTTGTTAGAAGAATTCATAAGATTTAGATTAGTTATAGCATGTAAATATTTAGCAAATATATGTTAAATTAATTATTTAAATTCTTATTTAAGGAAAGTCATTTATTTAATGCAGTATTTTCTTTATATTTGTGTTTTATCTAGATCGTCCGTGTTCATCTACCGCTCCTGCTAATCAAAATTCAAGCTAAAGTTTGCTCTATTTGTTATCACTATGAGTATAATAAATGATGCATACTATCATTTACATACATGCATCACCCATTTCATATTTTATGAATATATATACAAATGATATCCAGCTTTTACTCATTTAATACCATATTATTAAGATATATTTAGTTACATTACTAATCCACCTTAAAATTATAATAACATATGCTCGTGCGTATGTATGATCTGCTATGTGATTTATTATATTGTATGAGTTGATTTGATTACTTGTGATGTGATAATGTTGTGCCTTATTTCTGGATGTAATTGGGATGAAATGGATCACCATGAGATTGTGAAAATGGTCCGAGACAGAGTATTGCTAAATACTTCTTTTAAGCATGGAAATCTTAGCAATACATGAAGAAAGACGAGAATGCATTTAATCGAGATAAGTGTTTCAACATGTTCAAAGTACGTGGAGTCTACTTGTACAGAAATGAATTTTCTACAATATTATAAGAAGATAATACTTCATATACACATTTCTCTTAAAGAAAAAAATATGCTAGAGGAGACAAGAAATGAGATTTTCTTCACTCATGGTCTCCAAAAAGAATGGTAATATTAAAATTCAACCACTCAAACAACAATATTGTTGATTTGCTCATCAAAATACTTTTCACTATAAGTTTTTTATTACAAGCTTTTTATCACATGTTTTGAAGAATTGATAAACAAAATTGGAGTGTATAAACTCAAAGATCTCAAGATTTCTCTTCATGAATGAAGTAAGCACGCATTATACTCTTTTTCCTTTTAATCAAGGTTTTTTCCCACTGTATTTTTTTGAGAAAGATTTTTAATGAGACGGTATTTCATCGCCTATTTAATAAAAGAATAATGTACTCGTTTTCTTTCACTAAGATTTTTTTTTTTCACAGAATTTTTTCTTAGTAAGATTTTAACGAGACATGTTCTTTTAAGAATGGACATCTAAGGGTGTTATGAAATTAGTGGATGTCTCGTGTAGGCTAGAAGTCTATATTCGTTATTAGTCTACAAGTCTATTTAATGTAGTAGTTTATTATCCTAATTATGTACCATTCATGTGCATATATATATATGTGTGGCTTCTCATCAATAAAGATTATTCTCATATTTTACTCTCTATTCCTTCTCTCTACTCTCCATAGTTTTATGTTATTTTATAACATAAATCATAATTTTTTTGCATGTATAGGAATTTCAAATTTTATTTGAATGTTATTGATTGATTAACAATATTATTAATGATAATTTAGTTTCTTCCTAATTGAAAAACTTTTAATTTTATTGGTTGATTAAAATTATATAATACTAATTTTTAATTAGATTGGTTAATACTATTCAATTAAACATATTAAACTAGGAAATATAAAAATAGAAAATCAAAAATTTTTTTTATCCTAACCCTAAAATAAAAACTAGTTATCAAATAAAGTTAAACATCTAGTTAAGAAACACGAAGCATATGTCAAAAATATTTTAACTCAATTGACATGAAATTATATAAATTTATTTTATACTAATTTAACTTAACAAAATTTTAAAATAGTTCACATAAAACTATTAATAAAATAATAAAATGATTCAATAATAAATAATAAATTGATATATGATTAACTTAGCTATGTTAGCTAACTCTTATAATATACAAATCTAAAAAAATAATAAAAATAATTCAATTAAAAGAATTAAAAAATTGATACTTATTATTTAAATTTATTATTGTACTTCCAATAGTTAAACATAAGACATATGAGTAATATTTTAATTATGAATACTTAATGAATAATAATATAACTCAATTAGAAATCTTATTAAAATATACTTATAGAAAAAAAAACCATAACAATTTTATTTTTCTTTGGCTACAGGTATTTTATGTCAAAGACTTCTTTTTCTTATCATTTTACTTTTTTAATCTTAAAGATATTATTTTGCTTGAGTTATGATTATTTTTACTTTAAATATCATTTCAATCATAAACTTTTATTTTTCATTCTATTTTGATTTTTTTTATAATATTCATTCATTTTGTCTACATACATATTATAATATTTACAGTAAAATAAAAACACCTAATTACTATATTTATTTTGTATTCAATAATTAAAAAAATATTAGACTATGTTAAAACTCGTTATACTTAACCATTTTTTTAAACACCTAATCAATCAAGACTTTAAGTCATTTCACATATATGATAAATTAATATTTAATTTAATACTCAGAAAACTGCTTTCAAGTATTGAAAGTAACAAAATTGTAAAACTTATTAAAACACTTTTATTTGAAACATCTAAAAATAACCTTTCATAAAATTTACGTATATTATAAATCAAAAGTAATTTCTGATAACTATATAATATATCTTATAAAATTAGTCATATAAGTACGAAAATCCAAATAAATAGCTTTGCACTTTGATATCTTTATGTTTATTCTTAATGCCTTGTAATCATATTAGACTATTTATAAAAAAAATAATCATTTTTAGATATTTGTTCTGTGAGGTTATTGAGCACCCTAAGTATTTTTGCTTAGCGCGTTTTTTATGGCATGGAGGTAGAGAAGGATAGCAGTGCTACTAGAAGTTGGCCAGTGATTTGCATCCAGACCAAAGTTACACTCCTTTTGGATATATGTTTCTGTATTTGGGTATTAGACTACTAAATGAGCAGTTACTTTGGAATGTATATTGGCTAAGTCTTATGTAAGAGTATGTGAAAAATTCTATGAGCACCTGTTTTCAGTTAATGTTTGTATGTATGTATATGTGACATGTATTAATGCTGGCTTAGACATTTATCTGTTCCTAAGTGTCTTATAAGCCTACAAATTCTCAGTAACAGTGTCTTGGAGGGTCGTGGTATACAATTGGATGTTGTTTGTGATTTCTGTGGAGAAGCTGAAAGAACTCTGCATGCTTTAATTGAGTGTTTTCATGCCCAAGCAGTTTGAGGTATTGTGGTTATCATATTTCAAGCCATGGCTATGCAGACTTTTTTGTTTGGCTTCGTTTCTGGTAACTCAGTTGAGGTAGGGAGGATTTCCAATTGATGGAACTAAACACGAACTCCACCTTATCACATAGTTACTAGTGCTGCTAGCTTATTGAGAACATGGAAAACTGCTGAATTGAGTAAGGTACTTTCTGACTTGTTATCTTCTGTTAGGAAAGCTTTGGATTGGTGCCCCCTCTCCGCCAGGATCCATTAAAGTGAATATTGATGCTTCTCCTCATCTGACCTTGATTATGTCTCTTTTGGTGCAGTTATGAGAGGTGCAGAAAGTGTTTTCACTGCTGCAATTTCCTTTGAATACTAGCTTTTGGTTTCAGGATGATATTCCCCCACATATAAGCTACATCTTGAGGTTAAAAAAAAAAAAAAATGAAAATAAAAATACAAATTCATATTTTACTTTCATAGAAATTTTTAAAAAATTTAAAGCGTTAAGAGTGGAGGACTAGCATGTCAAAAGACTACAGATACACAATCCTCACCAGAAGCACACAACATTACAACACTACATACAACATTACAAGCGCGTATTGTTGGACAGGTAGAGCAGATTCTATAAAAAGCCTCACCATAAGTACACAACATTAACATTATACAATCAAGCTGAAGTGACTTAATATTTCAAACAGACCTGTCAATCTCTAGATGCTCAGCACACTCCAACTCTCTTGCCTTCTACAAGCTTTTTCCAATACTGGGTGACTTCTTCTTGCATCTCCCTCTCACTCTTTTTAACTATTTTCTTCCCTTCACTGTCCTGCAATGTCTTATTAACAATGGCAGTTTGGCTGGAAATATGCACAGGAAGTAAGTCCATTTCCTTCAGAACTTGTCCAATGTGAGATACAAGTCTTTCTGCCAAGCTGCGGCTCAAATCCTCCCGGACCACCACCCGAAGTACAGCAATGTGCTCAGCATCTGCAGGCATTGTATAGGCTGGAATTATCCAGCCAAACCTTCTCAAATTCTCAGAAACCTCAAACACGGTGTATTTGCTACTATCTTTCAGAGAGAAGGCCACTAAGGGCACTCCAATATCCTTGGAGACAATATCAAATCGGTCGGTTTTCTCTATTCCTTTTTTTAGCAACATTGTGTTCTCCATGCAGTTCTCAATGATTTTCTTATAACCCTTGTAAAGGACCAACATAATATTAGGGAAAAAAAAAAGATAAGATAAAGCAACCTAAATTGTAAATCATAACTCCATTACATAATAAGCAAACATTTCCTATACCATATATCTGTATTCGCACACGCGCGCGCGCACACACACATAATGGAGTTAAAAGAGTTTCATCTTCTAAATAATCTTTCTCACTAAAGGATAAAACGTAAATACTCTAATATTATGTTTGACATTCCATTACCAAGTATTAAACAGGTCTAAATGATTTTCCACATATTAACCTTTTATTTTTTTCAAAACTCTCAAACAACATAAAGTTAAGTAAGTTTTCTTTACGTTTTATCCCCTTCTCCTTCCTTTACCTTCATTAACTTCTTCCTCCATCACCCAACATTAATAGTTTGTTTGATATAAAGCAATTCTAGAAAGTTTTTTGAAATTCATATACAAATATACATTTTTATGTTTGATATACATGAAAAATTCATTGGGAATTTCACATTTTAATTCTATGGAATTAAGTATACTTGGATGAAATTCTTTTGAAAATTGATAGAACTACAAATGAACAATAAACTTAAAAAGAGTATAAGCTACAAAAGCTACTCAAACTAAAGCTTAAAGTGTAATTTTGAAATTTACCTCAAAGCCAAGCCTTATAAACTGATAATATTGTGCAATTATTTGACTAGAGCCTGCCAAAATAAGGGATGGAAAATGAGAATGTAATTGAAAAAACAAAGGAACAAATAGGTAAAAATTTATATACTCTTTCTGAATGACAGCAAAGGTAAAATAAAAAAGAGATCAGGGGAAAATGAACTTATCCATTGTCAATGAAACATCTAAGTGAAATCCTACCTAGAAGTTAATCCCATAAGACACTCTGCCAAAATGCTACTAAACCCATCCCAAATTGGAGTTGTATCATCTCAAAATATTTTAGGTCACCGTCATATGTTCATACCAATTTCTCCTACTAAGCCCATCCCAGTACAATAAAAGATAATATTTTATTAATTAATCAGGCTAGACCAAAGCCTTAATATTTCTATTGGTTGGCCATGTATGAATAAGTCTTTGTAGTGAGCAAGCTTTTCTTTCTTTTTCTTTTTCCCTCTTTCTATTAATTTGTAGGAAGCGTTTCTTGCTAGTACCACAAAATTGGAAAGATAAATCACAAAAGTTTCATAAAGAGGTTTTTCACATGAAAAAAAAAAAAAAGATATTATTTGTGGCAAACCAACATCTAATTTCACCAATTCTTTTTTTATTTTATTTTTTATTTTTCATCTTTAGTACTTACCTTTTGAGAAGTTGAGTGTGAAAGTGGGTTGATCAGAGCCAAGGTAGTTAATGTGAAAGATAAGCTCCTCTGGCAAGTCTTCCTTAGTCCTCCAAACAGCCCAACCAACACCAGCATAAACGAGGCCATACTTGTGACCGCTGACATTAATGCTCTTCACCAATGGCAGACGAAAATCCCATTCAAGATCTGGGTAAAGGAATGGAGCAATAAACCCTCCACTGGCTGCATCCACGTGAATGGGGGTGTCCCAACCAGTCTCCTCATTCTTTTTGATCAGAAGTTCATTAAGAAGCTTCACATCTTCGAACTCCCCAGTAAGTGTTGATCCCAAAATGGCTGCAACGCAAATTGTATTCTCATCCACCATCTCAACAGCTTTCACGGGGTCCATCACATAATTGCCTTCAGTCAGCTTCACCTCCTTTAGTTCAACTTCAAAGTACCTTGCAAATTTCTCCCAGCAGACCTATGCAGCATAATTTATCAATGCAGTAAATGCATTTTTCTATGAACTGCCATTTCAAATGTCCATTATGATCTGAAACTAAATTATTACTAGAATAAAATAACAAGTGAAAAGATGGGGGCATTGAGTTTATCAAGGACTAAAAGTGCCACGCGCCTCTCACTTAAAACCCCAACTTGCAACTGCCAAAGCAGTAAGTATTTTGAATAAAGTTGAGGTTGAATGGAGGAGGTACTAATTGTTCTGGCACGTTATGGACAACTTAAACTATATGCATGTATGCTCTTGTTGTCAATATATGCTCTCACTAATGAGGATCGATGCCATAACTTTGTTGAATATTTTATTTTCTACAATAAAAATGAATAAGAGGATAACAGAGCCAAATAAAATTTACAACTGACCTGCACGTTAGCTCCAGTCACTATGTTGGGCTTATCGTATGGCTTGCCTTGTGCTTTTCTCTTGTTCTGCCACTTTCTTTTAAATGCTAATCCAGACAGCATGATTGCCTCTGATGATCCCACAGTCCCCACTCCAACTGCAGTTTCATCCTCCCCAGCTGGAGCATGAAACAAGTGAGCTATCATATTCACACACCGATTCTGCAACCACAATTTTGGATATTAATGTCCTCACATTCTTCTCCAAGCTTCGATTCCTATGGGAATGCAACTTTTCCAATCTTTTAATACCAGTTTCCCAAGTATATAGGAAACTCAAGGTAAGGTAGTAGCAAAACTAGACTTCAGGGATTGGGAACCAAAAATAGGAAAGAAAACAAAAAAAAAGAATAAGAATATAAATTTATGGATGAAATATTTACATATGACTTTTAAGTCATCTATGGATTAAAATAAATATTTATAATGTCTTTTCTTTTGGAGGGTTTAGGGGGCAATTCAGTATTTATTTTAAAAATATGCATAAATTTATAATATAGGAAAAGATGAGATTTTGGAGAACCTTGGAGGTGAGGGTAGGTTGGCAACAGGTACAAACTAGGTATCCGAATCCATTTAAAAATTTACTTGTATTACACAAACCCGTCTCAAACCTGATTATAAATACTCATTTAATACTTGTTTAACATTGAAATATTTTTTTATTTTTTTTAAATAAAAAATAAGTAAGAATGTTAAAAATTTTATTTTGAAATAAAAATTTTATAATATCAATATTAAGTATATATAACTATAGTACTAATTTTAATTAGAAAGGTAAATAAGTAATATTTTTTTGAGAAAAATAATCATTTTAAATATTTTAGAATATTAGTTAAATAAGTAATGGGTACAAGTTAAGAAGTACTTGAATTGGATAGTAAAAATATTGTCTAAACTTATCCCAAACTCAATTATTTACTATTCGAAACTACCATAATTGGATGACCTGGTACCCAATGGATCGGGTTAAATTGTCATGTTTATGTTACGGACATATGATCCACCTAATCCTACATATTCAAGAATCCAATTTTTCCAGGAATGCAATAGTTTTGTATAAAACAAACACCAAGATCTTATATTCCTATATCACTTTCCCATAAGCTTCTAGCAAGTACACACTTCCTAAAATATTCCGTAACTGTAGAAAATCAATTTAATCACTATAAATAAATTTCATAAAATTTTATTGAATTCATTTACAACTCTATATTTTAGCATTTAGTAAAAATAAAGTTCATTTACATATATTTTGAAATAAATCCATATGTCAAATTTATGTCGTTTGCAAATGAATTTTATTAAAAAGATTCATTTATAAACGAGTTCCATGTTCAGACCAATGATAGATTTCATTATAAAAATTACTCTCATTATAATTCTGAAATTCCTTAACTTTATTAACTTGTTTCTCTTTTAAGTTTCACAAATTATATTAATTTTGATATAATTTGGTTTAAGCATAATCAAAACCATGGAATTGAAAATGTAAAATTTCAAATAATTTTTGGTTTATTACTGATATGAAAATATAGATTTATCAACAAATTCCATAAAATTTTACGAAATTCATGTATACCAAATAAGCTTCTAGAATTCCACATTTTTAATTCTATAGAATAAATTATACTTCAATTAAATTCTATTAAATTAATAGGATTTTCAAATCAACTCTAAACTAATGACTTTTAAGCAAAAGCCAGTAATGCCAAACGCTTAAACTCTTCAATCCAAACATGAAAATTGTTCACTTCAAATTACTGAGTATTTTAAAATTTCACATCATATATAAATTTTTTAAGGGAAAAATTTGATATCACAAATCTCGAATGCTCAGTTAGGGTAGACAACATATTTTATTCAGGTCCAGTGGAAACAAACTAAAATTTCTTTCAATTTGGTTTGAATTTCATTGAGTCCCCAAAACAAAAATAAAAAAATTATCTCAAAAAACCGATTTGCATTGGTTCGATTCGACTCGATTGTTTTAAATGACTACTTATCCAAATGAATTTCATATGAACTTATTCCAAACACTATCAAATTGCTAAAATAGAACAAAACTCTTATCCAGTTATGCAATAAAAGAGAGAGAGAGAGAGAGAGAATGAAAACCTGGAGCTCGGTGGTAACAGGATACTCATCCATGTCAACATAATTTTTGTTAATGGAAGCCATGATCAGATCATTACACTCAGGCTCCATCCATGTCGTCACAAAGGAAGCCAAATTTAGCCTTGGATTTCCATCCAACATTAGCTCATCATTTATCACTTGATATGCTGCTTCCTTCGGCATTGATTTCTCTGCTATCTTAAACCTGCACCCATACATGTATCTCATTCCTGGTATACCCAGTTAACAGTTAACTGTTATTTTTTTCTGAAAAAAAATGTCCCCTCATTACAATTTTAATTGTAGTACAAGATGTTTCAGTGATTTGCTATTTTCATTAAAAAATAAAAAGAAATAGCCAACTCTGATCACTGTTTTTCTCTATCTGTTCTGTCCCCCTGATTAGCAATTATAAAAAAAAAAAAGAAAAAAAAAAAAATCCATTAAACCTGCACCCATACAAATGTATTCTCATTCCTGTGTATACCCAGTTTAACCAGTTACTGTTATTTTTTCTGAAAAAAAAATGCTCCCTCATTACAATTTTAATATTAGTAACACAGATGTTCGTGATTTGGCTACTTTTCATTAAAAATAAAAAAAGAAATAAGCCAACTACTGATTCACTGTTTTTCTCTATCTGTTCTGTCCCCCTGATTAGCACATTATAAAAAAAAAAAAAAGAAAAAAAAAAAAAAAAAAAAAAAAAAAAAAAAAGGTAAGTAGAGAATAAACGAACCTGGGAACAGGAGCGCGCACGTATCTGGAAGCGAAGGTGGAGTGCAAAAGCTCATCGGAGTCGACAATGGTTGTTGTGATCACCATCTTTTACTATTTGATAAGAACTGCAGATAAACTGGAAAAGGGAATAATAATAAGTTGAAGACAGAGAAACAGAAATCACTACAAAGTGCTAGCAGTAGTCGCTTTTTAATTGAAAAGATTCAGAGACACGTGGTGCAAATTCAGGTTGCACCGCTTTTGAAAAGGAATTGTTAGGAAGGTTCGCCAAGACATAAGCAATGTAAATGGGTTGGTTTTGTGTTTTTTTTTTTTCCTTGTATTTTTCAAAAACAGAAAATTAATTAAAAGCCTTATCTATAATGAAACAACCAGAATTTTATTTTCAAAAATTTCTCTTTCAAAAATTTAAATATCAATTTTAAACAAATGATATTGTAGAGCATCATTTTATTTAAAATAAATAAATTAGTACCTTCTGAATTTATTGAATAAAATTTATTGCAAATATATTTTATATTACTAAATCAAACTCCAAAAGCTAAACTAAACCCATTTGCAAAACCAACAAATCAAGATAAAACCAATCAAAATCCATGATTTGGGCCAAACTAGACCTTAATCGAATCCAAACCGATCTAGAACGAAATGGAAAGCTCTAGAATATGGGAAATCCCATTTTGCCCTATTCTTCTCTCTTCTCTCCCCATTTTTTGAGCGACAACTTCGTTTCCCCCTTCCCTTTTCATTTTTCGTTCGCCTAAGACCAACCTCGACCGACCAGACCTCCTTCACGCCGCCCTTGTCTCTCCTGTCACCATCCCTTTTAGCTTCTGCTTGTGTTGGCGTTGCAATCAAGAGGGAGAGTTGCTGTGATTCTTTCTTTCCGATCGACGCAGTAGCATTTCTCTCTTCTCCGGCGACTCCAATACGAGCAGTCAACTCTAGCTTCTCTCTCGTCGACAACGAAGCCCCGGTCTTTCTCTTTCTCTCTCTCTCTCTCTCTCTCTCTCTCTCTCTTCTGTTTCCGGCGAGTGCAGCAATCGTAGGGAGCTGCGATCTTGTTTCCGATCAGATAATTCTACCTTCGACTCTCCTTTGTTTTTGGCGAAAAACAGTCAAGAGGCAGCCATACCACCTCTCATCCCATTGCCAGCACCTCACCTCCACCGTTCCTCTCTTTTCCAGGCAAGCCAGCATCGACATAAATAGGTTTTGGACAAAGAAGCTGTTGCCGATCGTTCTACTTAGAAAAAGAGACTAAGGTTGAGGAAGCCAGTGATGTTGATACAGAAAAGCTGGAATTAAGTGAAGAAAAAAAAGAGACTAAGATTGAGGCTAGAAAGGAATCAGAGTTTCTGACAACACAAAGGAGTAGAGAGGCTATGCTGGGTGAATTGGAAAAAGAACTCATTGAAGAGCATAATAAGGAGCTTGATGAGGCTATCAAATAGAGTAAGGCTGTGATTGCACACAACCAGTCCCCTCATTGAGTCTTTAGAAAGGATGAAAAATGTTAATGAGAGAAGGCTAGCTACTCTAAGGGTAAAGAGCACACCCTACACTCCTACCTCAGAAAAGCCTACTAAGAAAGTGAAGCACACTGCGGGAAAGCATAGAGTTCATGGAAGGAAGCCTCCTCTGTATCCCTCTCTAAACATCCTAAGAGTCCTGCTGAAACTTCTCCTGCACAGAACCTCTCGTAAACATCCTAAGAGTCCTGCTGGAAACTTCTCCTGCACAGAAACCTCAGAAGTTCTAAGAGACTTAAACTATTCCATTCCCCCTCTGACTCCCTTTCTAATCTGCTCTAACTATGTTTTGTGAACTTATTTTTTTGTTTACTGTTTCCAGTTCTTTTATGTCTTTTGTAGTTTTTGTTATTTGAATTCTGTTTTAATTGTTTATTTTTTTGTTTGTTTATCTAAATAGTATGTGTATTGGTATAATAAATGTCCAAGTAACGAATTTATGATTTGGAAGAATTAAATTATTTATGTTATTAATTATAAGTTTATTTGATAAATGTAAATCTATGTTGAAGCATTAATGATTTTTATGATTGTAAATCTTTTGATGAAAGTTTATGTTTTAAGTGTGTTGCCATCACAACATTGATAAGTTTATCATTTTTGAGCACCATTGAGTTTTATACTTAACGCGTTGATTTTTATCAAGCGCAGGTTGAAGACCGTGGTTGCTACTTGAAGACCAGAAGAGTAGCTTCAGAATAGAAGAGACTATTTTAGTAGTGGTAGAATTAGTTTGATGTAATTACAAGAAATCATGGCATGTATGATTATTAATTTTTCGGAGATTATTGTTATTTGAATTATACTAAAGCATGTAATTGATAAAATTAGTTTTGGTGTATATATTGAGATAGCATGAGCTTTTATTTAAATGTTTGGAAATAAAATATGTTTAAAGAAGTTGGTTATGATTAAGAAGCTAAGGACTGTATAATGTATTATATATATAATTGAATGCATTTAATTGATGAATCATTAAAATGCTATTTGAGGGTTTCTTCTTAGTTTATGATATATCAGAAGTGTTGTTGTGTTCCTGATGGATGGATTCGGAGTTTTTGCTGGGGTTTAGAGTTATAAAATGGGAGTGTTTTGTATTCACATGTTTTAATGGCTGTGAGCTTCGATTTTTAAAGGAAAACTCTTGCAGTTTTGCTGTAGATTTTTCCTAAATTGTTCATAGTTAAATATATATATTTGAATAACAAATAAAAAAATACTTGCTAAACTTGTAAATACTTAATCCACTTCTAATTCATAATCTGATTTTATGATTTATATGTTATGTCTAGCGGTGGTGTCTCCGACACCGAATGTGGCATCCGCCGTCGGGTCTCTTGGAGCTGGACGGTGGGTGTTACAAGAACACAGGATATTTTGGTGATTAAGTACCTGAAGGGGTATGTTATGTTACATTTTTAGTACTAATCTCTATATGCTTATCTTGTTCTAATCTGTGTTATTTTGTTTCCATATAAACAGAAAATAGAATATGGGCTATATGTTTTATATGATGATCTCATAAGTTAGATTTTAGAACTTAGTTCTCTATTCTAACGTATGCTCTGCAGGTTAGACTTTGGACTTAGTTTTTAATTCTAATGTCAGTTTCTATTTCTTTAATGTCAGTTTCTATTTCTTTTTGCTCTGATCATATGCTCTAATTATTAGACTTTGGAACTCAATATTTTTTAATTCTAAATATATGTTCTAATATCAGTTTCTAAAACCATTTTCTGTTCTAATCCTTATACATATTTTGCTGCACTTATTCAAGGGGAGCTTTATATAAGTTCTAATTTTGCTTCATGATAAAATATGTTATGTTTAGAACTTATAATCATATATTTAGGGGGAGCACATAATTTTATGTTTGATAAATTTATTGGTTTTGTCATCATCAAAAAGCGGGAGATTGTTGGCTCAAGGGTCAATTTTATCTTAAGATTTTGATAATTAAGGAAAACAAATAAATTTAATTATTTTATTTGTGTTAATATTATTTTATGCAGAATTATTTTTTTATATAGAAAATAATAATAAACAAGGCAAATTCCTATAAATCTAAGATTAACTAAAGATCATGAAGACCATTGAAGATTTTAGTGGTTAGTATATTAAGATTTGTATATTAAGATTTGTTGTAGGATAGAGAGAATATTCATTTATAAGTACAAAAATATTTCTTCTCTCTTTTTCAAAAATAATTTTCGAAAGTTTCCTTGAAAGTAAAAAAACTCGTTCTTTTATTAGCTTACCTAAATGAAAGAGAATTTGTCTTAACCATTTTTGGTAACAAAATTTTTGAAAAAGATTTTTATACTTTTCATTTTCGGAAACTATCTTTATAAAGATCTTTCTTTTATCCTATTACCTAAATGAAAGAGATTTTATCTTAATCATTTTTGGTAACAAAATATTTTGAAAAAGATTTTTATATTTTATTTTCGAAAACTATTTTTAAGGAAAGTCCAAAATCTTTCTTTTATTCATTTACCTTAAAAGAAAAGATTTTGACTCAAAATATTTTTGGCAACACTGATACGGATTTGCTACCACTCAACTGATACGGATCCATCATCACTCGTCGCTGGATCGCGAGGAGGCATGGTGAACGACGAAGGAGAAGGAGATCCATTGGTGCTTCCTATTGGAACCGAATTTACAAGAGCCCGTGCCAACGATATGGGGCAGCCATTAGCCATATCATTATTTGTTCAAGCCCAAATAACACAAGAACTTCATGATGTCGCATTCAACAAGTGTTGTGAGGAACTTGAAGGCATTCCTAGGCCTTCTAATGTTGTTGGTGGCATGTGAAGTTGAAGCACTCCAGTAAATTTGTTTGGATTGCTACAGTGGAGGAAGGCACGCCTGCTACAGTGGAGGAGAGCACGCCTGCTACAATGCCCGTGCCAATTAGCTTGACTTGCTACAGTGACATCGACTTGAAGGCTTGGAGTGACTTGGGCGTGTTTTGTGTGTTTTATGCTTTGTTAAACCTAGTTTCCTTATTTAGTATAAATAACTTGTCTTCCATGTAAGGATAGAACTTTTGACATTGATAAACTTCATTTGTTCAAGCTTTGCTTGTTCTCCTAGATCCAAGATCAACTAAACCCCTCTCTGGCACCCAAAGCTTAAAGAAGCAAGAAACACCAATATAGAGAAAAGAATAAGATAAACGCCACAAAGAATTATAAGTTACCTTGATTCTTGATGCAATTAGAAGGAATGCATCTCACAGCTCTCTAAAAACATGAACACCGCCTAAGCAGAAGAAGTAGTCTTTGATTCATTGAATTAAATTTGATTATAATTACAAAATAAACAGCTATTTATACTAATCTAAAGAGGTCCAGATCCTTCAAGCGATTAGAGTTAGCTAAAGGAGTAGGATTTAGCAAATCTAAACCAACTAAGGATAAGACTAATAAATCATAAAACTTAAGGATCTTGGAGGGATCTAATCCAAAATGCCACTAAAAGATTTGACTTTAAAATTGACTAAATCTAATCAAAATAAGGCTAATTATTCAAAGGTGGCCGAAATATTGGAGGCCCAACCCATTAGCATTGCAAAAACACAAAATAAGCTAATTAGTTTAATGAGAGGCAGACAGTTGCACGGTCCAGGGCGTGTCAAGGCGCACGGGCGTGCGCGCATGCATGAGTGTCCTTCGTGAGAGGCAGAAGAGTGCACGGCCTAGGGCGTGCTGACTGGCACGGGCGTGCACGCATGCATGAGTTTCCCTTGGGAGAGGCAGTAGAGTGCACGGTCTGGGGCGTGCTATTTGGCACGGGCGTGCTTCTTCAGGCGTGCTAACCAACTCAACATGTGCTTTCATTAATGTGAGAAACTTAGGTGCTCTCCATGCTCCCTTGAGCTTTATGGTTGAATGGTAGCGATAACTCAACATGTGCTTCTTATTAATGTGAGGAACTTAGGTGTTTCTTCAAGTCTTCATAGCACTGAGCACTTGTTGAAAGCAAGGTCATGGAGCTCTTGTGTGATTTGCCCTTGAATGTATAAGGACATGGTTGCTCCATACTTCTTTGCATGACTCCTTGCAATTGGTCCACTAGGAAGTGCTAATGGATTGTTATTGTTGTGATCCTTGTTCCCTTGAGCTCCATAGGTGGTTGGTGGTGGTGGATCCGTATCATCAACTAAGTTGGCTTTGATACCAACTATAAAATATAAATTTAATGTAGAATGAAATATAAAGATCTTTGAATTCAATATACCTTAAGAATTTACTTAAAGGTTTAGAAAAATACAATAGAAGAAGATGCAGCCCTGGTTAAACTTTACAATATCCTTTCTTGAAACTTTATTACTTGTCACACTTCTTCTCTCTGTCTACTTAAAATAACTAGCAGGTATGTAATTTTAATGATGGAAACAAAAAAAAAAAAAATTAACAAAAGGATTTTCTAGTTTTTCCTTTATAGATGAAAGATGAGGGCAAGGTAGTTTTCTTATTTTAAAAGAACACTATCGTGTTTAATATAACCGTCTCTTCTTATCTTTTATTTTAGTTTATTTAATTCCAATCCATTAAGGAATCCTATTATGAAGGGAGTCAACCCTATTATCTGGTCTTATCTTTTAGTTGGCTAATAACTATAATTGGTTTTAAATACTAGATTAGTGGACCAGTAAAAGACGTGAGTTTTACAGGAATGAGATGATATGGAATCGATACCACTCAACCATAAAGTGCAAGGAAGCATGGGGAACACCTAAGTTTCTCACGTTATTGAAAGCACATGTTGAGTTGGACACGTCCTGGCTACAGTAAATTTGAAGAAAAGTAAATTGCAGGGGATTCCTCAAAAGTGAAGAAAAGCCTACATTGGTGTAAGGAGATGCACGCTAAGGCTATGGTCATATGAACATTGAAGAACAAGAAGCTAGCCTCAACGTGCCAACAATGAAGAAAAAAGACAATGTATTGTTTAAACCGAGGTGGATTGGGGTTGGGGCTACATTTTCGCAAAGAAAGTTTCCCCCAACCAACAGAAAGAATTAAGTTCTGATGAAACGTGGAGTGAACCATTCCAAGTTGTGGAGCACATTGATACAAACGACCTCAACAAGATAGACTTACGCAGGTAAGTATGATGTTTTCATTGCTTTCAATGTTAGTAATTTTCGCTCTTTTTGACATGTAATGCAGATTCGAGGAATGAATCCTGTTTCGAGAAAGGGGGAATGAATACGAACCGCCATCAATCATCCATTGGAACTCAAAGGGGGGCAAGGAGAAACAACATGAAAAAATCCATTTAGGCTACCTAGTGATCAATTACAAGAAAATCATGGCAAAGAAGTAATGGAGCATACCAGGAGATCAAGAGAGCATGGATACCTCAGCTTCTAACTAAGATTCGAGGATGAATCTTTTCGAGGAAAGGGGGTATGATACGGAATCGATACCACTCAACCATAAAGTTTAAGGAAGCATGGGGAACACCTAAGTTTCTCACATTATTGAAAGCACATGTTGAGTTGGACACGTCTGCTATAGTAAATTTGACTTTTTTCTAGAGTAACTTTGACTTGAAGGCTTGTAGAAGCATGCCCGTCCAAGACAGCACGCCCCAGACCGTGCACTTCTCTGCCTCTCGCGAGGGACACACATACATGCGCGCACGCCCGTGCCAATCAGCACGCCCCAGGCTGTGCACTTCTCTGCCTGGAACCGTGGCAAACTGTCTGCCTATCAATTAAGTTAGGTTAGCTTAATTGAGTTTTTGGCTTTTGCTAATGGTTGGGCCTCCCAATATTTCGGACAACCCTTGAATAATTAGCCTGTATTTTGGATTAGATTTAGTCTCATCTTTTAGTGGATTTGTGATTAGATGCTCCCTAAATCCTTAATTTGTTATGATTTTTGTGGCGAGTTGAACACTCCCAAGTAAATAGCTTGACTGCTAACAATGTGGATGGAAAGCACGCCTGCTAACATAGTGGAGGGAAGCAGCCTGCTATGTGCCCGCGCAAATTAGCTTGACTGCTCAAGTAATTTTGACTTTTCCTACAGGTAACTTTGACTCGCACAGTGACATCGACTTGAAAGGCTTGGGAAGTGACTTAGAGGCGTGTTTGTGTGTTTTATTGCTTGTTAAAACCTAGATTCTTATTTAGTATAATAACTTGTCTCCCATGTGAAGGACAGAACCTTTTGATAAATTGAAAAAAACTACATTTGGTTCAAGCTTTGCTTGTTCCTTGTGCTTAGAGATGACAGTGAGAGATTGCTCCTCTAATTGCATCAAATGAATTAAGGTAAACGTTAATCAATTCGTTTGTGTGCGTTTTATCTTGTTCTTTGCTTGATTATTGGTGTCCCGTTTCCTTATAAACTGGGGTCCATAAGAGGCATTTAATCTCGATTAGTTGGTGTTTCCGTTTCATATTATAAACTGAGGGGTGCCCATAAATCTCGATTATTGGTGTTTCCGTTTCATTATAAACGAGGGGTGCCATAGAGGCGAACTTACATCTCATCCTTTGATTCGATCCGTATCATTAAGTTAAGCTCATTGATAATGGTGGATTCATACATGAAGAATGACACTCTTGAGGATGATAGCTTTATCAAAGATTTACTTTTATATTGGCCTAAATGACCATATATAGATGTAGAGATCATTTATCTCCACTTATTTGTGGGTATTCTGATCAGGGCAACATCCGTGTGCCATTATGTGTGGCGTGTGCCACGAGGCCTTTATTTCAGAGCCAAACAACATGAAATCAAAAACAATGCATTGATTCTGGGTTCAAATTGAGTTAAACCTTAGGCATTCTTGCTTAAAGTGCATATATAACTCAGTTAGTCCAGATGAGCAAATAAAGAATGGAAATAGGTAATGAAAGTCATTGTTGTTCATTATTCATTGTGAACAACAAATTCTTGACTCAAATCCCATTCTAGATAACAATGTTTTATTATTCTGCCATTTACTTTCTAGCTCTTTAAATTCCAGCACTTTAAATTTGAGTTCTTTAATTATTATGCACTTTACTTTAATGCTCTTTAATTTATGTGAATCTAACCATCTAACCTTAGCTTAAAACATCATAACATTTGCAGTCACCATTTTGTCATTATGAATGATTGTGTTTTGTTACTTAGCTCTTGTGGATGAATGTATTCTGTGGTTTGTGTTAGATGGATGCCTCTTTATTTGCTTTGTCTTAATTTTGTATATTGGCTAAACGTAAAGGGTGCTAGTTGGACTCCTAATAATTGCATGATTCTAATAATTATAGGTTGGGAAATTTGGAGGATTTAAGGGTAGATTATATATTAGGGATGGTTTGTATTCTTTTCTCCTCCCTCTTTCTTTGTCTGTTGAATCGCTAGATGCAAAAAATATGCTTGGATGACATGGTTTACAAAAATGCATAAAAAAAGTTTTTTCATCTCAATAAGAGTTAATCATATTATTAATTATTGTGAACTATTGGACAATGTGGAGGCCGGTTTAACCGAGTGATATGGGTGCCTAATACCTTCCCATTATCGCACCTAACTCCCGAACCCTATCTCTAGTTTAAAACCGAGTCGATTACAAAGAATCGACAAATTCGAGAATTTTTCCTAATAAGGATGACGACTCCAAAGTTAATAAAACTCTTACCAAAGTAAGAGAACCATTTTTTAAGGATAAACGAATGGTTAATAAAGAAAACCAATTTACTAAATAAAACGAACTAAGCCTGTTCGACTCAATTCTTTCTTTTTTGGGAAAAATCTAACATCCTCAGCCTAGCGACTCTACTGGGGATCGAACCCAGAATCTCTGGTTTTCGATTTTGGGTTCAAATTAAAGAGTTGACTCTAAGAGTTGTTCAATTATTCACAAATTTTTAATAATGCCAATAACTTTAAATTGAGTTTACTTTGTATACTTATAACTGTGATTTATGCATTTATCTCTTCTTTATCTCCTTTCTACCCTAAACCCTAAATGTGGTATTGCGGATTATGATCCTTTCACTCTACTTGACTGTTTGGATCCGCCACTAATATACACCACCCACAAGTCAAGTACCATTTGGTATATCAAAAGAATTGGCACAATACGTTATCACCTTTTGTTTAGACCCAAAGCAAAAGGGAGGAAACAACCAATTCATTATGGAACCCAAGACTTAATAAACCCGACCTAAGCCTATGTAGTTGACCTTAGTTCCTTCCTTTAGGAATACCTTAATAGAATTATGATTGTTGCATTCATATAATAAATGCGAAATGCATCGGTCCAAAACCCCATAATGATTTATGGGCCCAACCTATATGTCCTAGGGTTTAGAAGAGACCTTGACCATGAATCGTGTGTGGAAGATGTAAGGGTGGAGATTATGCATTTCCCAACTTCCATCCCCTTTGTTTGTATATAATTGCTATGATTGTGCTGTGCTTTATTCATGCATCACTTAACTTGATTTGTTGTAGCCATATAGGTGTATTATGTTATGTCTTAGTCCCGCTATTCGAAATGTCAAAAAGGGAGACTTAAGAAAAGTGCTTGAATCAAAGTGAGCCAAAAGAGCTCTCTTAAGGTTGACATCCCTATTTGTGGCCAAAACTCAAGTCCCTAAAAAGAAGCTCCTCCAATTCAAACACCGACATATGGAGACCCCTAGAAGAGGCCCATAAACTTTCATTTGAAATCAAGCAAGTACAACTTGAAGCTAGGACACTCTTCCAAGGTGTGGAGACGTGTTTGACCTTCATGTAAAAATCGCCTTGTGGAAATAGGGGGTTAGAGGATGCTAGATCATAGCAAAGGTTTTAGGCTTAAGTAAAAAAAACCTTTGGAGCAAAAGGGATTCTTGTAAGAAGTCAACATTTGGACCAATATATGAAGCTATCTATTTTGAGCCAAATATTTTCAGTGTCTCGAGAAAAATCGAAAAAAATAATAAAAAATCAAAAAATAGAAAAATCTCAATTGTATATAAAAGAGCGTGCTTAAGCATCATCATTGTTTGAGGAAAAAAGAAAGGGATATAAAAATAATAAAGAAAGAGACATTCCAAATATTAGGCTTCAAAATAAGGCATGTTTTAATTCTTGTAAATTCTCGAAAGCTCGCTCCAATTGATACGGATCCTCTACCACTCGTCAATAAAGCTCAAGGACGCATGGAGAACAACGTAGGAGATCTGTTGGTGCTTCCTAATGGACCGATTACACGAAGCCATGATAAGCGATATGGGGCAGCCATGTCCTTATATGTTCAAGTCCAAATAACACAAGAGCTTCATGGTGTGGTATTTAACAAGTGTTGTGAGAGCCATGTCCTTATATGTTCAAGTCCAAATAACACAAGAGCTTCATGGTGTGGTATTTAACAAGTGTTGTGAGGAACTTGAAGGCATTCCTAGGCTTTTTACAATGTTGGAGGCATGTGCTTATGGTGTCGCACGCCCGTGCTGAATAGCACACCCTGGGGGTGCTAGAGTCTGCCTCTTGTAGCACGGGGGTGCTAGGTAGCACGCCCAGGGCGTGCTAGACACTGACTTGGATGTGTTTTTTTTATCATTTTATGCTTTATTTGGCTTAGCCTCTCTGTTATTTTTGTATGGGCCTTTTGTTAATGGGTCTATTTCATAAAGTTAGCCCATTATGTTTAGGTTTTAGTATAAATATTCTCATCTTCTTTGTAAACAAACAATTTTGATCAAATTGAATTACAGAAATTTCAAGCTTTGCTTATTTTCCTTGCTTAGAGTGATAGTGATTGCTTATTTTCCTTGCTTAGAGTGATAGTGAGAGATTGCTTCCTCTAATTGCATCAAGAATTCTAGATAGACTTATCAACTCGTTTGTGGCATTTATCTAATTCTTACTTCTCAATTATTGGTGTTCCCATTTCCTTGTAAGTGAGGGGTGCCATAG
The DNA here is from genome assembly GCF_014843425.1 of Jatropha curcas. The sequence continues at coordinate 143,330 of NW_023590813.1, forward strand.
AGGTGAACTTCATCTTGATCTTTGATTCGATCCATCCGATTAGGGGTTCTAGGAATCCCTTTCCTACAGGTTTCGCATCATTCGGTATCAGAGCCAAATCAAAGAATTGAGGTAAGTTCTAGCATCTTAGTTTAGGGTTCATTTCAATTCCTGTTCTTGTGTTCCATATTAGATCAAACCTTCATCTTGACATCTTCTCTTGTGTTGCTTGTGTTCTTGATAAAAAAAAACCAAACAAAGAATCTGGGGAATTAGAGACCATACGGTTGCTTAATAAAAAAAAAACGAAAAGAAGAAAAAAAAAGACCTTAGGTGTGCTCAATTGAAAAAAAAAAAGAAAAAAAATTTATTAAATTGTGGCAATTATTGAGCATTTATAAGCCAAATTGTGGCAATTATTGAGCATTTATAAGCCTATTAAACACTTTGGGGGATTGTTTTAGGACACAAACCATCCACTTATCTCTTGTTAAGGACTATACCCTACCTAAATTGGGTTATATTTTGTGAGATAAGGTAGGACAGAAGTCAGTACACCCGTGCTTCACAACTAGAGCGCCCGTGCTAGGCTCTGACTCTCCATTTCGGACCAAAACCTATTAGCACGCCCGTGCCCTTGATCTTTTAAAAAAAAAAAACTTGGGTTTTCTTATTTGCTTGCTTTGTTTGGGTAGTAATACATAGATCTATATTTTGTTTGCTTTGTGGTGAACTAAATTCATCTATTATATCCAGAATTCGTTTTTCTTTGATTCTAGTTTCTTATTCTTACTTTGTGCTTCCTTTGCTTCTTTTATGTTATTAGGGTGTATTTGCTTGTTTACTACACTCTAATTGTTAATTAAGTAGTACATCGTTCTTGTTCTTGTGCTACCATTCGTCTTTTGTTTGAGTCTTTTTTCTTTCTAGAAATTGAGCTTGCTTTCTTTGTTAAGATTTTATTTCGTTGAGTTAAACGTACTTTGAGATTGGTTGGTTGGCCTGGAATTCTGAAGCACAATTGGAGGATTTGCAAAGAGTGGTAAGGAATGTAAACACATGAGGTAGTGGTTTCTTCACTTTAACCTTACTTCTTTTGTGATTACTTCTTTGAGTACTTGTTGACGCGTGTCTTTATGGCCCCGCATGATCCAATGATGATACGAGGATGTGGAATGAATGGGTTAATGCTATCTAGAAGTATTTTAATCCAAGATAGATGAAAGCAATGAGTTTAGTCTTCGTAATTTGGAGGGCTTAAGGCAAGGGAAGGATGAGAGCTTCTCTGATTATTACAGAAGATGGAGGACAAAGCTGTTTATGGTACAGATAAGGCCAAAGGATCAAGAGCTGATCAGAATAAGCCAAGGATCGAAGAGCTGATCAATGATTTTTTGTCGAAAGTCTGTTCCTTACTTTAGAGGAGAGAAATTGCCTGGCTCAACCCTCACACGACTTTCTCTGGTACATTAAAAGGCTGGATTGAATATTGAAGAGCTGTACAAAGAAGAAGAAAAAGCAAAGCTGGGGGTTTGTAATTAACTGGGTCTTTCCTACAATGAATGCAGAACAGAAATGCTTGCCTGATGACCAGTCGAGGAGTAGCAATATAGTTGGAGCTATTATGAGAAAGTGCGAGGAATTCACTAATTGGGTAAGACCTTTAAGCACGGTTATGAGGTCCTGCATCAAAGAATTGGTGTACTCTGTCAAAGTTACCAATCAATCCATTCTAAAGCCTAATTCAGGGCAATCTGTTGATGCAAAGAACTGTAAGTACCTATCATCAGTGCAAAGGTCATTCTACTGATAATTGCTTCAGACTCAAACATGATATACAAGATTTGATAGATGATGGGAAGATCACCAAGCCTCCTGAGTATAGTAAGCCGATGCCCGAAAATCATTAAAGTTAGCAGTGATGGATGTATTGAACATTATCTTAATTCTGCTTTTTGTTTTTCTGAATGTTGTTTTGAGAACAATACGGATGGATTTCCTTTACTATTTCAGTCAATGGGAATGAATTTTGATTACTTGTTTTCTTGTTTCTCCTGATTGTTGTGTTCATGGTATTGAATATGCCATACGCATATTTGGCATAAATGCATTTCATCATTTTGCATTTAACCTAAGCACCGCCGAAAATCCCAAAATAATCGAAATCAGATCGGACTTTAAGCTTGAGCTCAAAAAGGATCTCGTCTCAAGAGGAATTCAGAAGTCTTTGCCAGGAGTTATGCTAATATGTCGGGGATTAACAAGTCAATTGCAGAGCATTTCATCCCTACCGATCAGAATATCAAGCCAACAAAACAGAAAAGAAGACGGGTCAGACCAAAAGTGGCAAGACAAGATGAAGGCTGAGGTTCAGAAGCAGCTAGATGCAAGAAGCAGTTAGATGCAGGTTTCTTGGAGGTAGTGCATTACCCTGAGTGGTTAGCAAACATAGTCCTTGTGCTCAAGAAGGATGGGAGACTAAGAGCCTGTGTCGAATACAGAAATTTAAACAAAACCTCATCCAAAGATGATTTCCCTCTTCCGCATATGGATGTTCTGATTGACAGTGCTGCAAGAATGGGATGTTATTCCATTACGAAAAAAAAAGAGAGCCGAAAGTGGGTTTTCCAAAAAGTCCGTTTTATTTGTTGACTGCCAAATAGGTGGCTAGATTTATGGAGCGGAACATTTTCTATCGCCATGGTGCTCCTCATCACATAATTACAGACAATGGTTTTCACTTCAAAGCAGACGTCATCTTGGAAGGAAATTCAGACCCAACTGGCATGGACCGTTCAGAATTCAGAAACTGTTGGCCAAGAGAGCCGCTGAATTGGTCACTACGGAAGGGAAGCCTTTTAATCGGATCGTTAATCAAGACCAGATGAAAAGGTTCTATGTCTGAGATGATGATTTCGATCAAAATAAAATAAAATAAAATAATTTTCGATCATTAAATGAAAAAAAAGGGGGCTAGGTTAAAAACCCAATAGTAAAGGGTGAACCTCAGGCAAGAAAATGAGCTCGCTAGGTTTGAAAACTCCGTAAATGGGCGGCCTAAGGCAAGAAAGTTTAAGTTAAAAAAAGAGAAAAAAACAAAATTTTTTGAAAGATTAATGCATGTGCTTAGTTAAATGCGAAAATCTTAGTGCCATGCATTTGTGACATACTGTGTGACTGGTTGCTCAATGCCATCAATCCTGACTAGAAGGAGAATAGGCGAATGAGTAGTTAAATGAACGACTATTGTATTAAAGTAGTTTCTCTTACTTCTGAATGATGTTGAAAAAGTAAGATCAAATAAAGAGCTTGATTTCCAAAAAGTTTTCTTTCCCTATTGTTGTCGGGGTATGATCATTGAATTACAAAGACCTTCCTCCTCTGCCAAAATATGGTTCAGCATTTGCTCATTGTTTTGAAGATTTTTGGTTGTTGATTCCTGCCGGAGTGTTTGGATCTCCTAGACGACGCAGTGGAGGTCAAATGCTATTTTCTTAGTGTTTCCTTGGAAGGATCGATAAAGAAAAACCATGAATAAAATCTCTAAGCATTTAAATAGGTTCAATAGCATACATGAGGGAGTTGCATATTTTTATCTGCTGAATTGTCAGGTGATAAAATGATCACCCCATTGTTTTTTCAATAATTAAGTTTCCTGTCCTTAGTTTCCAAAAAAAAAAAAAAAAAAAAAAAGAAAATCCACTTTAATGTGCTTTCATTTTTAATCCAAGGGCAGGAGGCCCAAATGCTAATCCAGTAGATAATTTCGAAAAAAAAGATTTGTTGTCTCTTGCTGTCTCTAAGTGCAGAAAGCATGAATCAAATAGAAAATAGTGGTGGAAACATGCAGAGATACAACAAATGGGCATTGGGCATCCGAATAAAGCGTCCAAGTCCGTCAAGAATCCATCAAAGCCCAAGTCGGCTTATTCAAGCAGTTTGGAGTCGATGTGCGGCTCGTCTACTTTCAATAATTTCACCTATTCGCCATACAGGGGGCAAACTCATCAAATACCCTCAGGTAGGTAAGTTTTTCTTTCAACACCGCATCAGGAAAAGTATACCTGAAAATTTGGGACTAGAAAAATTTAGCAATTTTTGCTAAAATTTAAAAAAAATTTTTGCATTGCCAAAATTTCAAAATTTTCTCTGCAATGAATAAAAAAAAAGATTTTCAAGGTTTGCTTAAAAGATAATATTTTTGGTCTCGGGACGGAATTCCAGACTGGGGGCAAAAAGTCTTTTGCCCTGATGCAAAATTTCAAATTTCAAAGTTTATGATTATTAATGCATGGGGGCATGTGACGCCCCAACATTTAACAAAGGCGAGATCTGAAGGCGAGATCTGTTTGTGACCATAAAAAATTGCTCTTTTTTCGCTTGAAAGTGTTAACCGTGCTGATCACGAAAGCCCGTTTGGTCCCACCAAGCAGTGGATTGATGTATGTAAAAACTGTTTGGATTCTTTTCTTCGATTCGTGTGATGATGCATTACGAAGCGGATCGAGTCAATTCTTTTCCTGATTAATGATGGTGGATTACGAAGTTGATCAGGACAATCTCAATACCAAAACCCTCTAAAGTCGATTAGACTGAGCTGAGGAGGCGAACAACAAAGCCGATCAGACTGAGCTTTGATGTTTAGATCTTTTTCTCGATTCGTGATGATGCATTACGAAGCGGATCGAGTCAATTCTTTCCTAATTAATGATGGTGGATTACGAAGTTGATCAGGGTAATCAATTCAAATCCTTCGAGCCAATCAGACCGAGCTTTGGAGGTATCTTCAAAACCAATCAGACCGAGTTTTGGAGATCATTACCGATCGATCCCGACGGAGCAACAGAGCCAAATCAGACTTGAGCCTTTGGACCGTGACCAGATGATCAAGATCAATTTCAAGATCAAAATCCTTCGAGCTCAATCAGACCGATGCTTTTTTCCCGGAGGTATCATTCAAAACCAATGCAGACCGATTTGGAGATTGTTTATCGATTTGACTGGAGCCAATAAAAGTCTGATCAGACTGAGCTTTGGACGTGACTAGATGATCAAGACCTCTTCATTCACCCAAGATTGAAGGCGCGTCGGTAGGCGAGGCCACTGTTAAAACATTAATTCGTTTACACAATTAATGATAAAAGTGGGGAGGGCAAACGTTGAACAGCTGTCTTTATGCCACCCCTATCCCAACAATGATGATACGAGAATGTGGAATGAATGCGTTAATGCTATCTAGAAGTATTTTAATCCAAGGATTTAAATTAAACTGATTTTAAGTGTCTGACTGGATCATAGCTGCGTCACACAACTATGTTAGACTACATGACGTTTTTTGTATTAAACGACATGTAGCTCTGATACAGCAAGTAAGCTGCGTCACACAGCTACGCAGCTGTGCTCTGTGACCTACTTCTATAAATAGATCTTTTTCTCACGTTTGGAAAAACTTTTGGAATGATTCTGAAACCCTAAAAAACACGCCCTGCAGCCACATTCTCCTCCAGAAGCTCTTTTGAGTTCGTTTGAAGGAGAATTGCTATTAGATATTAATTCTAGGTGAATCAAAATTCCCAGGTGAAATCAACTAGAAAAAAAAGAGTAGAAAATTAAGAAACTAAAGAAACGAACATTTAAATTCCTTAGTGCCGAAGCTCTGGATTGCCTGAACCCGTTCCGTTTAAGGCGTTAAAAGCATAATACAATCCTCAATCTGAGGCATGTAGGTAATCCTTTACACTTTGTGTGTTTTTGTTTATTGATCTATTCATTTTAGCATTGTTTCAATAAGTTAATCTTAATGGAATTGTAATGTCTGTTCGTTTTTGTTGGTCAATTCGAGGTTGTCCCCTAAAATAATTAAATAAAAAATCTTTAAACCCAAATAATTTAAAATGATTCGGACCAGAGCATGTTGCGTTCCAATCGCAAGCCATTAGATCCGTAAGCGGGAGCTGG